>JAODAL010057671.1:0-22534 GCA_025379985.1 Phyllomedusa bahiana | reverse complement strand
TTGTTGATAAGCTTTTTTTCAGTTAAATTTGAATACGCAATTTTGTATTCACCACGGAATGAGGGGGCCCAAAAAAATACTTTTTAATTATCCGTATACTTTTCAGACGGGTGTTTTTTTCACTTTTGGTCATCAAGCTTTGTTGATAACATTTTTGCAGTTAAATTTAAATCCCAAAATTTTTGTAGCAACACGGGTGAATTGATGGGTCCCCAAAAATCCTTTATTACCTATACTTTCAGACAGTGTTTTTTTCATTTTTGGTCAGAAAGCTTGGTCATAGCACAAAATTCAATCCCAATTTTTTTTGATTTAAGGGTTTGGAATAGCTGTGATTGCCATTTTTTTAATAGAGACTTTCCCAAAACTTTTCCATACCTTCCCAAATTTTTTTATCTTTCTGAACAGGGAGCAAATTCAGGTGGTAAGCGAGCAAAGAGGGGGGGGGCAGGGGGAAGAGGTACGAGAAAAGGTCTCCTCCGGCGGCGACAACACGCAGCCAGCAATCTCAGTTAAGGATCGTCAGGTCTGTCATCGCTGGGTCGGGGCCCTGTGAATCTCATAACGAACACTTTTCCCAAATCTGTTCCCATGGTTTAATGCAACCTCTCCGCAGCCCTTACCTCCCGCCCTCCCAGCCCCACGGAAAAACAAAGTCTCATCACATCATCACATCCGCCCAAACAAACAAGGGCACCCAAAGTCAACTCTGCCCCACCACTGTGAAACCTTTTCTGAAGCCCTTTTATGACAAAATGTGGTTGGGTCAAAAGGGCTTTTAAAAGATAAAAGGGCCCAAAGAGGATGATTTTCTCTGCTCGAGCCCTTTTTCGATCCCCATCAGGGGAGGAGAAGAACCCGGGTCATCCAAAAATCCCGGGGGTCGGAAACCCCTTGCACCCCCTTTGCTTCAGAAGTCGGGACGCCCAAGCATATGATGATTATGACGACTTGCGGATCCAACGGGCCCCTTTTCACAGAATTTGCTTGCGATGCTTCATCACTGACAAGGGGGAAACATGGTAGTGCCATTAGGGGCCCGCCCAAAAAAGGGGAGAGGGCCGGCGAGAATCTGCTGTATGATTCCGCCCCCCAGGGTACGGGAAACCCCGCCCCGCTTATCCCCAAAAAAGGGTCCAGGCCCTCTCAACCGGGCCTTCTTTGAGCAAGCCCTGATTCCCCCAGCGATGTCATATGCCCCTTTGCCGTAAACCATAAAAAGGGGCAAAAATCTTAGTTTTTTTAACCACCAACAAATGTCTAACATGCAGCGAAGCATGATTTGAAATATGCAACACTTGCCAAAAAAGGCCAACCACGTCGGGCCTCCAACCACTGTCACACCCTGACTCCGCCTCCTCCTCCCCCCCCCACCAAGCTTCCTCACTGCCCATGTCCTCAAGTCATGATCGGGGATCACCCCGCTTCACCTCCACCTCGCCCTACCACACACCCACCAAGACCCACCTACCCCTTCCCTTCCACCATTTTGACGACCTGCACGCCGTACAGCGGCCATCAGCACCCCTTCGCTTCCGGGTTTGGGAGCAAAAAAACACTTTAACCCAAACCATCCCAAACCAAAAGCCTGTGTGGGGGCATTGCCGGCTTTTGGGCCTTGGAAATTTTTGCCTTTCCGTCTGGGGGACACGAGGTTTTTTTCACCACGTCAGGGCCCTTGCCTGCCCCCAATACCAATGCCACGGGCTTTTTTTGCCAGAAAACCCACCCTCCCTGGCCAGCCACGTTCATCAAAAATTTAAACGCGTTTCTGCATCTGTGCCCCCCGGAAAAGTCCATCTACGCCCGACAATAAATAGTAAGCAGGGGGGTTTGGGGGCCCCGCTAAATCTCTGGACACTCACTGGTGAGCGGGGTGGATGTCTCTGGGGGGACGGTGGCTCTCAGCCGGCGCACCCTTTTCAAAACCGCAGGTGGTGCAGGTTCTTTCACCCAAGGGTCCTCTGGTGGCAACTGCCCAGAAAACCGGGCCGGGTTTGAAATTAATCTTTTTTGAGCCCGTACACCCCAGTCAGGGCGTGGCCGGGCTCTCCGAAACGACGCGGGCTGGGTGACAAGACCCTTTGCCAGGCAAGGGATGTGCGATAACGGGCGAAATCTGCTGGCCGCCCTAAATGGGTAGCGGGAAAATCCTGCCTGCACATGTCAGACCTTGTCGTCCAGAAATTTTTTGAAAAAGAAACCCGGCTGGACTGCTGCTGGGGAAGGGTTTCGAGCTGAGTTCCACTTCCGCCATTCGCACCCTGCTTCGTCCCCGGGCTGCTTTGCAGCGTCACTCGGCCTCCCCTCAACCTCTCATTGTTAGGGGAAACATGCTGGAATTTCACCCTCCACTCTCCACTTTTGGGGCAGCGCGCAATCATTACCAGTACGAAGTAAAACATGGCCGACAAGCACCGGCGGACCTCGGGGGTGTTGACCCACCGAGAGGGGAGGCAGGTAAAAACTCGCACCATCCTTGCCATTTTGAAAACCCCCAAAAGGGGCATGGGGGACATGCCCTTTCAGCAGAGCTTGGGTATCTTATTTCTGGAACGATCTTTGGACACTCTAAAACAACGGTCCCCCAGCAGGGAGAGGAGACGGACAAGATGGGGACACGGACCCTTCCTCCCCGAATCCAAAAAGCCGACAGTTTCTAAATTTTTTATGGGTCTTCTTTAGGCAGTGGTTGGGGGTCCGGGGTTTAGTGAAAGGGCAGCGCATCAGCTCTAGGGTGCATCATCTCAGGCAAGTCAGGGCTGTGTGAAGCTGTGTCGAGAAGGGGAGGAGGGGGAGGAGGTATTCCTAGACACCGACTTACCGACTCCCTGCCTTGGAAGAGGTTGGCGCGAATTTGAGGGAGGAGGAAGATGGGGAAGATCATTTGCTATGCCCCTCGACCCAAGGTTTGGGAAAATCAAGCTCCATCTCTCCATAGTGCTTGGATGCTCCATTTCCCCCAAACAAATCCTCGCATTAAGGCCCATAAAAAATGAACAACAGTTAGGTGGCCACCCTCCGGGATCCCCGTACAAAACAAAACTCAGCATTTCCTTCCACCCCCCCAAAATAGAGAGTAAAATGCGGGAAATGGAACCCCTTGCTGTTTGATCAACGGGAGACTCTTTTTGCGTCTGCTCACTTTTCCTCAAATGTCAGTGGAACAACACACGACTACAGCATAAAGTACCAAGTACCGGGGCAGCACGGGAAAGGTGGCAGAAGCCTAAGGGGTGACCTCGCAATCTTTTTTTCCCACCTCACCAACCTGCAATGGGGCACACATCCAACACCAGAACCATTTAGTCAAGGGCACACTATCGCTCTAAAACCCCATGTTTTTGCAGTGTTCCGGACCCAATAGACTTCGGGTACCAAAAGGCAATGGCCCGAGCTCCCCCCCACCCCATAGAGGGGTTGTCCCCTCCCACAGCCAGCCAATCTGAGGGACTTCACACAGCGGGGGAGTCTTTAAACAACAAACGCATCCGGCTTTCCACAATAAGGGGATCGTTGAATTTCATCAAGATGAACAGGCAGGGATCTCTTGATTTAGGGCCCCAAATTTGCCGAGGTCCCCGATTATTGCCGGTCTACTTCACATTCCTCTTAAAACAAAAAGGGGCCCTTAAAAATTTTTTTTTTAAAAGATCTTTTCTTACTCAATTTTTATTCTCTTTCCCCAACATTCCTTTTCGGGTTTTTTGCGTGGGGGGAGACGGCGCAAGGTTTCATGACAACACCGATTCCCTTTACTCACTTTATCTTTTAAAATTTTTCCCCCATTTTCAATTTTTGAGGATGTTTTCTGTGAGATACAGCTATAATTATGGTTCCCCCCTTTGGGAAAAAAATTGGGTTCAAGTGTCTTTCTCCATCACAATTTTTTTTAGTGGGTGAGAAGTCATATTTATAAATTTTTGGGGGGCATTTTCTGTGGGTAAAAGCATAATTATGGTTCTTTGGGAAAAGAAATGTGGCTTCTAATGGGATTTCCCCCCCCACAATTTTTTTAAAATTGGCTGAGAATCAATTTTTTAAAATTTTTTTGGGGGCATGTTTCGTGAATACACTAAAATTTTGGTCCCTTAAAAAGAAATGTCCCCCCCTTCTAAGTAGCAATTTTCCCCTCACAAATTTTTAATAGTGGGTGAAAGTCTATTTTTAATTTTTTTGGGGGCTTTTTCTGTGAATACAGCAATAACATGGTCCTTTTTGGGAAAAGAAATGGGCTTTTAAAATGGATTTCCCCTCCAATTTTAACAGTGGCGATAATTTAAATTTTTTTAAAAATTTTTGGGCATGCTTTTCTTTAAATGCGCAAAACTACATAAAAATTTTAAAAAAAAATTTTTTTCGACATTTTTCTTCCAATTTTCAAAAGTGGCTCAAGGTCATTTTTGAATTTTTTTGGGGGCATTTTGCTGTGACATGCGCTTACTACAGGGCCTTATAAAAAAAAATGTTTTTTCAACAGACATTTTTTCTCACAATTTTCCAAAGGGGTCAAATCATGTTTTTTAATTTTTTGGGGGGATTTTGCTGTGACATCACATACTCAGGTCCATTATAAAAAAAAATTTGTTTCTAACAGACATTTTCTTCACAATTGACCAAAGTGGGTCAGGGCATTTTTTTAATTTTTGGGGCATTTTTCTGTAAAAAAGGGAGCAAACTACAGGTCCAATTGTAAAAAAAAATTTTTTTCTAACAGAAATTTTGTTCTTCACAATTTTCAAAATGCTCAAAGGTTGATGGGGCTGTCAAAACAGGGAAAAGTAGGCACGTTATGGAAAACTATTGCAAAAGACTTTTTTTTTCAAGATCCCCTTTAAAATACAGCAATACCTTATTGAGACAAAAACCCATTTAAAAAAAAAAAAAAAAAAAAAAAAAAATTAAAAAAAAGAGAAAAAAAAAAAAAAACATGGTTTTGGGATTCCATTATTAAAATTGTTTTTTTTTCTAAATTAAACAAATAAAAACTTGCATTACAAAAAAGGGGAAAAAATTTCCTCTGAATTTTACAAGGGAGGACAGGAAGACTGACCAATTAGGTTTTTTCAGAGGACAAGAGTATGGGCACGGACAGAGAAAAAAGAACAAAAACCATTTTCCCCCAGCCGTTGAGTAAAATGAAAAAAGAATCCAAGAAAAAGGGCACCTGGGGAACAGGAGCGTTAACCACCATATTTCCAAGTGAAGCTCAATTTGGGCCCACTCAACGGGGGCAAGCGCTACCCCGGTTTGACTGTGTACTGGAAGGGGAGGTCTTTCCCCCCACTTCCCCTTTCCCCACTCTTTTTCAGCACGACTGTTTTCGTTGCTGCTCATAAGGGCATTTTTACCGTGTTAAAATGAGGACGCCCGCCTGGGGTCTCACCGCACCCCTGTAAGTCGGCCCTGGGAGCTGGAAACCCCCGGTTTAACAGATGGTTGACGGGAGCAAATGGCCCCCAACCCTTAGGGGCAACAGAGAGCTTTTAAATTTCTCTAAAAAACAGATTTTTGAAAAAGGTGATTTCTGTGAGGTTAATAGTGTCAAAAAGGGCCCCCGGGCTGGGCCAAATTCACAAATTAAAGGGTTTTAAAAATTTTTTGGGCTGGGTAAATAGGGGTCCACATTTGATCTCCAGGGGGGTCTGTCCCTAAACACTGAAAGGATTTGGAGGGAAAAATGAAACCATGAATGATTGGCTGAATCATCTCAGAACCAGGAGGGGAAATGTCTTTTCAGCAAAATGTTTTGGGGATGATTGGACATTGTATTTTTCTTAGGGGTGTGCGGCGAATTAACACACTACTCTGTAAAAAAAAAACCTTTAAAAAAATGCAGGAGGGGGTATTTTGTGTTATCACACTGAAAAAAAAGCAAAAATAAAAATGTTAAAAATAAAAAAAAAACTTCCCCCAAATAAATTCTGTAAACAAATTCAGTTTACCAAAAATATCTAAAAAGCAGCACTGTACAAAAACATAGTGCCACTTTGTGATCTGTGGGGCAAACAGGTTCAGGGGGCTTCGCGGGACAGGACAGTATAACAATGTCCCTGAAAAAAAAATGGTGGTTTAAAGACTCCTTTTCCCACATTTTTAATCTTGGGGCAGACAGGTTTAATGGTCATTTTCGGGACAGGACAGGTATATCTATGTCCAGTCAACTAAAATGGGGGTTTAAAGACTCCTTTTTTTCCCCCACTTTTAATTGGGGCAACAGTTTAAAGGGCATTTTGCGGTACAGGGCAGGGATATCATGTCCAGGGAAAATAAAAAGGTGGTTGAAAGACTCCTTTTTCCGGGACTTTTTTTAAAAGTGGGGCCCTGCAGGGTTTTGGGCTCATGCGTACCCAGACAGGTATAGTCAAATTTCCCTGAAACTAAAAAGGTGGTTGAAAGAATCCCTTTTTCCCCGCACTTTTTAACGTTGTCAACAGGGTTTTTAAAGGTCATAGCGGTACAGGACAGATATATTAATGTCCCGTTCAACTAAAATGGTGTTCAAAAACTCCTTTTTCCCGGCATTTTTAAATTTTGGGGGCGACAGGTTTAATGGTCATACGCCCAACAGTATAGTCAATGCCAGTTTAACTAAAATGGTGGTTTTAAAGACCCTTTTCCCCCCACTTTTTAAAACTGTGGGTCGACAGTTTTTAAAGGGCATCTGTGGTACAGAACAGGTAAGTCAATTCCATTCCAACTAAAAAATGTGGTTGAAAGACTCCTTTTTCCCCCACTTTTTAATCTGTGGCAACTGGTTTAAGGTCAAACGCCGGGGAGAAAGGGCAGTAAGTTAATAATTCAAATAAAATGGTGGTTCAAAACTCCTTTTCCCGCCACTTTTTTTAAATTTGGGGTCAACAGTTTAAATCCTACTGCGTCCAGGACATATAGTCCCCAAAGTCCAGTAAACTAAAATGGGGTTCAAAGACTCCTTTTTTTTTGCACTTTTTAACTGTGGGGGCAGACGGTTTAATGGTCATACGTGGGACAGAACAGGTTTTCAAAGTCCATTTAACTAAAATGGTTTTAAAAACTCCTTTTCCCAGCAAATTTTTTAACTGTGTCAGACAGGTTTAATGGTCCCCTACGCGGGACAGGACAGATATATTTTTTGTCCCTGAAACTAAAATGGGGGTTTAAAGACTCCTTTTTTTTTCCGGGACTTTTTAATCTGGGGGCACAGGTTTGGGGGTCATGCTGCGTTCCAGGGCGGATATTCAAGTCCCCTTCAAGAAAATAGTTCAAATAAACTGCCTTTTTTGACTTTTTTAAATTTTTGGTCCAGGTTTTAAAGGGTTCTGCGTGTGCAAGACAGAATAGTGAATGGTCTTTTGGGTTTTTTTTTGTGCTTTTTAAAACTAAATGGTTTTTCCAAATTACCCGTTCCTTTGACTGTTTGGAGTTTAATTCCATTTCTCCATCCCTGTTTTTTGGGGTAAGAATGAAGGGGTTTTTTTCCCCTCCCCCTAACTTTAATGGTCATCGGCGATAAACTATTTTTCACTATGGATATCTTATTGATAATTCCCAAAATCGACTTTGACCCATGACATATCAACGTAATCGCCATCAATATGGACCAATCAAAATGAAAAGGCGGGCAGTTTAAAATCAGTAAAAAAGGGAGAAAAGAGCTGATTGGGTTTTTGCCCAGCGGGAGATTTAAAACCACCAACATTGTAGTGCGTCTATTTGAAAGAGAAAGAAGGGGGATAGAAGGGCGCCCTAAAAGTTATTACTGCCTATGGGAAATTTCTAGTACTGTAATTGGTTGGGGGGGGGGGGGGGGCTTGCCCGTTTACCAACATGGCTGAGCTACCTTCTCATAAGTTCTATGAGAAAAAAATCAAGCAGCTCTGTTTGTGTTTGGGGTTAAATTAAAAGAGCGCATTATTTACCAATGGGAACGACGAAGCTCTTAGGGTTTTTTCAATGCAATCTGTAAAAAAACGTAGTCCCGAAATTAAATGAAAAAACCCCAATTTGACCGATCTCTAAATAAAATGAACAATATATGGGGGAACAAAAAAAAAAAAACAATAAATTCTTTTTTATTTCTTTATTTTCGTTACACCCAACATTATCAGGGCTAATAAAAAATAAAGAAAAAAAAATTTAATTTTTTTGAATTCAAAATTTTTTTTTCTTTCCCCCCTATTATTTTCATTTTAATAAAATCGTAAAAAACTTGGGGAGTTTTACATTTTATTTCGGCATGTACAGTTTTTTTTACGATCATTAAAAACCCTAGAGCTCGTCGCTCCCCATTGGTCCAAATAACCGCGCCTCTTTTAACTACCAATCACAAACAGAGCTCGCCTGATTTTTTTTTTCCCCATAGAACCCTATGAAAAGGGTACTCACCGCTGATTGGCTAAGCAGGACACCCCTCTTCCCCCCAACCAAATCACATACAGAAATTTTTCCAAGACGTAATAACTTTTGGGGCGCCCTTCTACCGCCCTTCGGGCTACACTCAAAATAACAACTACAAAATTTTGGGGGAAATTCATATCGCCCCCGGGGCTAAACCAATCAGTTTCTTTTCTGTTTTTTTTAACTGTATTTTAAACTGTCCCCCTTTTTCCATTTGTTTGGGCCATCCCTTCCCCCAAATTACTTTTGGGGGTTTCACTGGGGGCCCTTTTTCTATGGTTGGTTTTCTGAAACCCAAATTTGAGAAGAGCTAAAGAATTTTAATTACTGATTTCCCGAAATTTTCTCCATATCCCAATTCCGAGGAAAGCCCGGCCCCTTGGGCGACAAACACGTTTTTAGGGATTTGATTATTTGTTTTTTTTAAAGGGTTTCAGCTCTTTTTCAAAATTTTTTTTTACACCTAAAAAAGGGCGTTTTTTTTTTATTCAAACTCCATGCCGCAGGGAAACATTTTTTAAGGGTTTCTCGGGGGGCCCCACCTGTCCCCGAACCCGGAAATACTTTAAAGGCGCAGTCCCGCACTGCCCGAGTCCCCATTTGCCCCCAAACCCACACTGGCAGGTGGGGGCGAATTTTTCCCCCGATTTGGGCCGCACCTCCTCGCCCGGCGAATCTTATGCTCGGGCCCCGCACTGCGCCAAACCCCCACACTGTGCCCCACATGCGACGGGGCCGGGCCCGGGACTTTAAAACCGCATGATAGCGCATCTCGGAAACCAGCAAAAATTTGGGGCCCGCAAATTTCCCCCGGAAAACTGACAAAACATGCCCCTCTGACATGGCAAATTTTTCCATAAAATTCCCCTTAATGTTTTATATGCCGTTTTGTTCTAACTCTGTATCCTTTCTAGCGTTTAATACAAATTACTGTTTTATGTTTGGCTCAGCATGTATAAATATTCTGTCTATTATGGCTAGTGTTGAGCGATTTTTACGCCCAAATTGAAACCCAAAGGTTTTTTTAGGTAAACCAAAATTTTCCAGACCCAGGGCCTTTTAAAAATTAAGGTTAAAATCTGAGCATCACCCAATTAAAATTTCGCGCCTTTTTGGGCGCTTCCCCGGGAAATTTTTTGGCTGCCAGCAAATCAGATTACAGAATAACAGGTGAGATGTGTGTCCCGATGTCATGACGGGGATTTTGTAAGGTTTTCTTTTGGTTTGGAAGAATCCTTTAACCTCGTTTTACATAGAACACATTTCCTTTTTCACCCTCTGTTCCTCTCACGTCTCATAGGATAGACCTGCCTCTGCCTGTGGCCAAAAAAGCTCACGAAATTAGTCTATTTCTGCACAGAGAAACCTCTACTATTAGCTGTGACCCTTTCCCAATTTTTAGTTAGATTAATTTAAGATTTTTAAAGTAATTAGGGTAGAGAAATTTTTAAAACACAAACACCACTGAAAAATTTACGGCGGGGGGGGCAGGGGGGGGGCCCCCCGGGCCCAACACAGACAAGCTCTATCATAAAGCCACTGGATAAAGTTCACCAAAACTTAGTTTTAGCCATTGGGAAGGGGGAAAATCTTTATTAAAAAAAAAGTTTGGGGGGGAAGGGGGGAAAAATTTCCGGGTATTGGGGAGCCTGAACCTTTTATTGGATTTCCCTCATTTCTATAAAATGCAGGGCTCTTTGTTAGGTGCAAAAATTTACTTTTTTTAACATATTCATTTTTAAAAAAGGGGTTCCCTTTTAATTTTAACCCCCTTAACCAAAACCTTTTTTTTTACTGTTGATAAATCCCCCTTGCAAAAATTTTTTTTTTTTTAAAATTAAAAATCCGCAATTTTTGCATCACACAGGGGTTTTGGGTTTCCAAAAAAAACCCTGTTAAACAACAAAACATAACATTTTCGTGGGTTTTTTTTGAAATTTTGCGCACCCCGCATTGTTCATTGACGCAGCCCTCCACGAAAAACTTAAAAAAGCAATTTTATATTTACCCCAAGGGGAAAAAAAAAGGGGCAAAAAAATACCGTGTATTTTTACGAAAACAAAAACAGATACCGTTTTTTTTTTTGGCCCCCTTTTTCGCACCCAGCTTTTGCATTTTTCGCAGGGATCCACTAAATCTTAAAAACCCCAATTCCCCAAAGTCACCACAGGTGAATTGAAAGGGGCAAAAAAAAACCCCTTTTATTATCGAAAACCAAAAAAAGATACTGTTTTTTTTTTTCTTTTTCCCCACCCAAAACTTTGATTTATTGACGCCCGCATCCACTAAATCCCTTTTTTTAAAAGCAAATTTTTAAAAGCACCACAGGTGAATTGGGAAAGGGGGAAAAAAAAAAATTATTAACGAAAACATAAAAGATACGTGTTTTTTTTCTTTTTTTGCACCCAACTTTTTTCATTGACGCAGCATCCACCCAAATCCCTTTAAAAAAGCAATTCTAAAACCCCCACAGGGTGAAATTTAAAGGTGCAAAAAAAACCGTGTAAAATTTTTTACAAAACATAACAATTTCGGTTTTTTTTTTCTTTTTTCGCACCCACTTTTTTTCATTTACGCAGCATCCACCCTAAAAACTTAAAAAACCAAATTTTATATCACCACAGGGGAATTTAAAAAGGTTTTTTTTCACTTTTTTTAACCAAAGGTGTTTCCCAAGATGTAGCACGTATCCATTTTTAACCCTTTTTTTTTTTGGGTGTTAATTTTTACTTCTTTCCCGCCCTTTTTTGGGTGTAAATAATGAAGGGTTGTTTCTCTCCCAAGACTTTAATGGGAATCCCTCATAATCGAGCTCAAATTTTCGAAAAACCTTTTCGATAGCGGCCCACTATCGACTAACGCTCGATCTCGTTTGCCAAGCAAAGCTCCCAAAACTAATTATGGGCCCAAAGGAAAACAGGGGATTGCTTTGCCAGTAAGAACAATGTCACCCCGATGCAGTACATTTCCATGCCTACTCCATCCATAGTGGGAGCTGGCTGTATTGGGGGCCCAAATTCCTTTTTTTAAAATGTTTCCACCATGCACTTTTATGGCATATGTAAATTTGGATATGCCAACAAAAATGCGATGGTTTGGGTCCCACCTCTGGGAAACCCCCATTATTTTAAGGGATCGGGTTTTTCCCAAAGTGTTAGCTCAGAATGGCGAGCCAGTTGCACTTGCACACAATTCTTCATTCTGTTCTACAAGAAGTTTTTTAGTAGAGCCACCCAAATTTTTTTTGCTGTTTCCAAACGCTATTACTACACCAAGCATGTCTCTGAATGATGGATGTTATATGTAAGTTCATAAAACTAATGTCACTGCAGATTCTGTTTTTCTGTGCACCAAAGAACGTAAAAAATTTTTCTTAACTTTATAAGGGAAAAAGGAAGCGTTTTTGGAAAGGTTTGGGTGCTAAAGGGGTGGACTCGCAGGGGTTTAAAGCATTTAAAAAAGGGGGTTTAAATTTTTTTCTCCTTGCATTCTGCTCTTTTACAAGTTCAATAAAAGACATGGACAGTGCAACTGTTTGTATTATTATATTACTTAGATTGTGTTTGACATAAACTACAATCATATCACATTTATTAGTAATCAATGCATAAATGTAGGCAATTTTATAGGGTTCACATATTTTTTTAACAAGTGTATTTGATCTTAATTGGATGGAAAGGAGAAGAAAAAAACAAGTACTTCTGGAATTTGTCTTAAGAAAGTATCTTGTGTTTTTTTTCTCCTAAGGGCCAAAATCTTTTCCACCAACCCATTGGATGAACCACTTGGTTACTCACTGTGTAAGCATTTTTAATTCTCCCTTAACTCATTTCAGGGCAAATTACACACCTTGGTAACTACTGCACAGTAAATGTGCCATTGGGAAACAATGTGGATTAGCATTTCCCATGCTAAGAATCTTCTTAAATGAACTGTGAAATAGATATGTATGCCTTTTATTTTAACTTCTACAAATTTCAATCTTTGCCTTTCTTTATTCAAAATAATTATTGGGATTGACCGGTCTAAGACATGGGAACTATGATTAAAAAGCAATTTTTCTGATTGAGCAAAGGAGTAGTAAACAACAATATACCGTGACTATTTGCATTGGAACTAGACACAGCCCCAGGTGCCTTTAGTTGAGACATCATGTGTCTGTGTTCAGAAAGTCACTGCTGACTACATTTTTATTCATTGAGATAAACAAGAATATGTAATGTTTCTTTCATGATTTTATTTTTGTGGCGCTGTTTGACTATCTGTTTTTCTATGTATTTAATAATATGTGTTTTGTGGTAAAAAAATAAATACCAGTATGCATTAAATATTGCAAAGCCTGCTCTTTATACATCTACATAATAGACACAAAACTTCACGTAAAGAAATAATGGTCTGTTTAGTTCAAAGTTCTTTGTGACATGGACAGTAGAAATGTTGAAATAATAAATGAAAAAACAAGACATTTTTATTGCATTGTACATTTTCCTGTTGGATAATAACTAATGTATTTTGGCAAACACAATTACTGTTTGCATGTATTCATCTGTCTTTTGATTGCTAATGTTGTTTTCAGGCACATTTCGGAAGATAAATGACCTATTTTAAAGCTCATATTATATCTGTAACATTTGGATAATTTGTGGTTCTACTGAAATGAACTTAGATCACGATAAAATCACATGCTGAAATGTGCAAATTCTATAAGTTACGGCCAGGGGCGTAACTAGAGAAGCCAGGGCCCCAAAGCAAACTTTTGAATGGGGCCCCTTACCCCACTCCCCCTCGCATACCTCCCTGATCATGAACATTTACCAGGACACGCAGTTAGATGATGTAGATAATACAAGGGGCAAATACCTCACCATACATATCACCATCATACTGCTACCAATCAAATCCCACTATACCAAAACCAATATTACTAATAACCCTACTACATATGGACCTGATTATACCTCGAGAACACGACCACAAAGTGACTGAATAATACCTCTACACTATTACTGATCAGTACACAAAGACCAATAGTACCGCCATATAGTGACCATATAGTGGTATATACTAGTGTACACAGGCTCTGCAGACTGTATATAGCAGCCATACAGTGACCATATAGTGGTAGACACCAGTGTACACAGACTCTGCAGACATATATGATTAACGTGTGACGTTTCTCTGATGAGTCGTTGACTTTCCCTTTTGTTCTGCATCCGTTCCATTCCGCCATGATGACATCTCCTGACCACTTGTCCCTGGAGATTTAGACACAAATATCTTAGAATCCTGACTTTTCCAGCACCTGCCCCCCTGGCTCTATCGGGTCCATTTAGGCCAGGCGGGGTTGGATAGGCTATATGGGGCCCCAGATGGGCAGGGTTGAGGTCGGCACTGGAGTCCCCATATGGGCAGGCAGGTTTTTAGGTAGCTATAGGGAACCATACAGGTAGACAGGGGTTAGGTGGCTATAGGTTCCATATAGGAAGGTAAGCAGGGTTTAGGTACTAAAGGGGTCCCATATAAGTAGACAGGCAGGCAAGTTTTAGGGGCTATAGAGCTACATAGCAGACGGGCTTCACAGGGGCTATAGGGCTATTCAGGAAGCAAACTTAGAGAGCTATATAGGCAGGGCTTTAGGGGGCCCTATATAGGCGGGGCTTTAGGGGGCTATGTAGGCAGGCTGGGGGGCTATTTAGGCAGGCTGGGGTGCTATGCAGGCAGGCTGGGGGGGCTATGTAGGCCGGCTGGGGTGATATAGAAAGGAAGGGGAGCTATTAAGGCAGCTGGGGGCTATGCTTGCAGGCTGGGGGTATATGCAGGCAGGCTGGGGATATATAGACAGGAAAGGGGGCTTTTTGGCAGGCCTGGGGCTATGCAGGCAGGCTGGGGTATATAGACGGGAAGGGGGGGCTATGCAGGCAGGCTGCGGGGCTATGCAGCAGAGTGGGGTATATAGACAGGCAGGGGGGCTATTTAGGCAGGCTGGGGGGCTATTAAGGCAGGCTGGGGGTCTATAAACAGGGCGGGGGGGCTAATTAGGCAGGCTGCGGGGCTATGCAGGCAGGGTTGGGGTATATAGGCAGGCAGGGGGGGCTATTTAGGCAGGCTATAAAATAATAAATAACTTCCTTACCTCGGTTCATGCTCCCCCAATGCGCCGCGCTCCAGCCTCTGTGCTCAGCGCGGTGATGTGACGTCACCGTGCCGCCCACGTGATCACAGACAGACGGCAGGGGAAGTAGCAGAGCGGAGCGAGGCTCCATTCTGCTACCTCGGAGGGCCCGAGCGTTCAGAGGCAGTATGCGCCGGGCCCCTCAGCTCCTCGCCCGCCGGCAGTGAACTAACATGTTCTTTGCCGGCGGGCCCAGGAGCGACATTACCGGGATAGTGGACGCGGTAAGGGGCCCCAAAACCCGGCGGGATGGGCCCCCTTTTGGAACAGAAAAATTACAGATGTCTGATGGCAAAATATACACCATTTATGGTAAAAGAGATTCTCCTATGACGTTAGCAAGACACAAATCATGTACCATGTAAAACTCAATGCATTGCTTCTCCTTGCTTGTTCCATTTCAAATACAGAACATTTGTTCTTGTGTCATCATATTAGGACGTTAGGGTGCTTTTACACGGATTATTTTTGGTGCATGTTTGGCCCTTTTTTTGGTGCTTTTTTTTTTTGCAGAAATGCACAGCATTAACTGCAGTGTATTTCTGCAAAAAATGCAATAAAAAAGCGCAAAAAAAGCATCAAAAAGGCATAAAAAATGCTCTGTGTGAAAGCACCCTTAAAGGGGTTGTCTCACTACATTGCTTCATTTTACCTCAGTCCTGTTTTCTTGGTTTCATTTTGAATTCAGGGGCGTTTTTTACTGGCTTACACTGGGCTGCAGTAGCCGGTCTGTAGCTATAGCGACCATGCTGGCAGCCTATCATGAAATTGAACAGGTCTTAACTATAGTGACCCAAAAAAACTGGGGGCAGCCCATACAAAGGGGGAATCGTTAATGGACACATATTGCAAATTGACTTGTTTTTGCAAGATCTTGAACATAAAAAATATTCCTTTTAGTGAGACAACCCCTTTGTGTAGCAGATATGCTGTATGAATTTTAGATGCCAAAATTTCCTACAAATATCTTAATGGAATAGTTTATGCAGCATGTGTGTGGCATTTTAGTAATGTTCCTTTATGTGAGTTAGTGCCATTTTATCAAAATGCTTTATGAAATCTTTTGCAGGTAATTGTGTCCACCTTAAAAATAGTACTACAAAAAATATCAGAAAGAGCCATAAATACAATTATTTATATCATAAAATGCCACAAAGAATATGTTATAAAGCACTGTTACAAAATGTTATAGTAAGTTCTGATAGTTTCAAAATGAAAAGTGAGTTCTGATAGTTTTCTATTTAGCAGTTTTGATAAATGAGGTCCACTATGTGAAGGAAGTCATAGACTGGCATTAATTTTTTTTAATGATTTAAAGGGGTATTCCCACCATGCTACTTCACAGAACCACAGGCAGCTTCAGACTTGAAATTCCTCACTCTTCCTGGTCAGGCTGTGTGTAGTTCTATAGTAATGATTAGTTTATCAGTTCTGTACTCTCAGCTCTTCTAATTGCACTGACCTGACTGCAGGGGATTTAATCTATTGTGCAGGGGCTCAGTTCAAAGTAAAAACAAAAAAATTAAATCCCCTTTGTTTTAAGATAACACCTGTGTTCTCAAACGCAGCCCCTTCTGGTAATTCACCCCCCTGCAAGATAAGACAAAGAAAAAGAGAGGAGGGGAGCAAGCATAACCAGAGAAACTCATGACACTAGAGTCTAAAACTCTTAAGTTGCGCCCAAAAAAAAAAATAAAAGCCCAAAAATGATTTGGAAAATGTTTGTTTACCGTTCCCTACATGTTGAAGGCTAATCATTGAGACAATCCCTTTAAACCTTTACCGCTGCAGCCAGTTTTAGCCTTTCGGACAGAGCCCTATTTTCAAAAGAAGCAGTTTTTTTGTGAAAACAAATTATGCATCACTAGCTTCTATAGCCAAAATTTTTTTATTTTTCCATGTACAGAACTGTGTAAGGGTTTTTTTTTGTGGATGAACTGACTTTTTTACAGGGAACCACTTTGGGCATTTATATAAATTTTTGATCATTTTTATTCCTTTTTTAATTTTGCTTGCGAAGAAAAAAAAAAATCGCAATTATGTGCTGTTTTCTTTTTTTTTTTACGGCCCTCGCCAGGTTAATTAAAGACGATTTTGGGGTAGGTCTTTACGCACACGGCGAACCAAATATCATATTTGTTTTGATTTTTTTGGGAGTTGGTTTTTTAAAAGGGGGGAAAAGGTTGGTTTACGTGTTTTTTTTTTTTTTTTTTGTGATTTTTTTTTTTTTACTTTTTTTTTATTTCCAATTTTTTTTTTACTTTTCCCCATAGGGGATTTGTATTAGTGACCATGAGATCACTGATACAATAGAGACCAGTACAAAGCATTGCTGCCGTATAATGGTCTCCATGGCGACTGTCACTCACCATGCCTGGCAATTTCCACAATGCATTGCAGGGTATGGTGACATCACAGACGGCACAGAAGTGTTTCTTACAGTTCTTGGCTGTCCAGAGAGGAGACAGCAGCAGTGATTGTGCTGCTGCTGCATCAAGAAAAAACAGAAAGAGCTTACTCCTTCTGTCTTTCCTTCAGCTGCGGCGATGTAATACATTGTGGCAGCCAAGGGGCTAATACCGACCAAGGGCCCCCCCCCACGGGTGTGCAGCTAAAGGGCAACTGTAATATACAGCTAGTCCCATCAATCGATATTGCGATCTCCATGACATACCCGTACATCAAATTGCGGTAACCTTTTCCCAACCATGACGTATGGGTACGTCAAATGTCGGTAAGGGGTTAAGCTAGGTTCACAACTACACTGTTATTTCCGGTTTACTGTTTCGTCATCAGAGCAGAAAACTAA
The DNA here is from genome assembly GCA_025379985.1 of Phyllomedusa bahiana. Lineage (NCBI taxonomy): Eukaryota > Metazoa > Chordata > Amphibia > Anura > Hylidae > Phyllomedusa > Phyllomedusa bahiana. The sequence goes on along the minus strand of JAODAL010057671.1, from coordinate 5,174 downwards.
AAATAGCAGCGCCACTAGATCAGTTACATGATAAACACCAACGGCGCCTGGTGGATCTCATTGACTACAATAGAGTCCGTTAGGTTTCTGTTATGGTGCCAGTAATTTGAAGAAAAAAAAAGCGCTGCATGTTGCCCTTTTTTTCCATCACCTTTGATGGAATTTGCAAAAGAGGTCTTCATTTATAGCAGTAATGTGCCTGTATACTTACATGACCACTGCAACCAATCATTGGTCTCAGTCGTCTTGCACTGTACAACATAAAGTCAGTGACTGTAGCGGTCATGTGAGTATATAGGCACATCACTGCTGCAGCCAGGTAAATGAAGACCATCAAAAAATTAAAAATTAAATACCATCTGGGAGTACCAGAAAATCTACCTCGGAAAAGAGCTTTTTTTATTTTATTCAAAAAGACATAAGTGACCAACTCCTTTATAGGACCTATATCAGGAAGGCCAGTGTTGGATTCTCTTCTAGTATCTAACAGACAATGTCCATTTAACGTATGCAAGCAGGCCACACAACTGCAGTTAATTCATATATATAATTTTTTCTGAAGTGATATAGTAAATTCACATAATTCACATTGATGTGAATTCTCTATACCACTTCAAATAAAATTATATATATGAATTAACTGCAGTTGTGTGGCCTGCTTGAATACGTTATATGGACTTTTTATTTATGCCATTTCCAACTACTCGGCTGATTTTTTTCACAACTTGTAAAACCCCTTTAAGGTTGTTGACAGGTGTGCACATTATCTAACATGACATAAAGAGACAAAGATCCTCATACAATATTGTACCACATCTTCATGTGAAGACACTTATTTCCCTTTAGGTCACATTATCTGCTAGTTTATGAGGAACATATGGAGTGAAGATCCCACAGGTTGACTTTCTTGACACATTTATGTTTTGTGATAAAGTACTTGCCGAAAATTTAAATTACCTCTGCTTAATGGTGGTTATCAGCCATAAGCGCAAAAACACTAAGCGGTTTCTATTTTTAGCTGTATAAATTAGCAGGCTCATTATTACTTTGGTGAATGAATGGAAATATGCAGTGTACTGTTTTAATTAACCATCACAATCTATAGAAAATATGTATGTATGATATCAGTATTGACTTGGACATCTCAACTAATACAAAAAAAGTTAGGATTTTTTCTCGGTTTTTGTGCATCAGCAGTATACATTTACATGTGTTCTACCAATAAATTGAAAACTTCTACCTAGATCTTCAGCTTTGCAAGTTCAATTATTTTCTAAGAACTGTTGTTTAGGAAATAAATAAGCTCCTCTACGTTATTTCCAGAATTAAGCTCATCCTTGTTAATAAATACAACACTTTTTAGTTTTCTAGCTTAAAAGGGTTTTTCTTTTTATTTGTTATAGAGCCCACAACTGTATTATATTTGTACTTTGTAATTCATACTTATTAAAAATTATTAACCGACAAGGCAAAAAGGACTGTCCTCTCCTGCCCCCTATCTTCTGGAAACTATCTGACGTTGACATTGATCACATGGCCTCACTGAACGTTGCATGACACTCAGTGGGTGTGCTTTGAAGCCAGGCTCAGCTGTGGAACACTCCCCTGCAGTGGGCGTGACTTGAGCAGAGAACAATCTAGTTGCATTTACTATTGCCAGCCTGTAGTTTGGAAGTGAATAGAATTAATTACATTTAAGTAATTACAGAGGTGGGGGAATTGTTGGTTTATCTTTGTGTCTAGCTGGCAGGACTTACTAATAGTAATGGGAGCAGAGGACATCACTTCAGAGCTGAGAGGGTTGTGTACTGCTGTCATGAAAATGATGATTGCAGCTCCATACAGTTAACAAATAATAATACTGCCATATTTTAGGGAAACCATATAGTAGAGCTGGAGAGCAGAAAGCCACCAACTACTTGTTCCCTCAACCTCTGAGCCCCATAGCAGTTGTTATGGCTGCTTGGTTATAGTTACGCCCATTTGTGGAGGGAAGTTCTAGATTGCAATGCAGTCTGGGAGTTGTAGGAAAAAGATCCTGGAGAACTACTGACACTCCCACAAGCAGGAAGTTTCACAGCAAAAAGCGGATTTTATGATTGAAGAATAATGAGGCTAAAGAAAAGAAATACATGAAGGTAGTGGAATAGCATCTTTACTTTTCCATATAAATGTTGTTTATAGTGTTCTATGAAATCTTTAAACTCCCAGATAACCCCTTTAAAAGTGGTTCTTTTGCCAATGTTCTGATTCAAGAAGACCAAGAGATTGTCTATTTCACTAACAATATAGCCATATAGGGCGACATGTATGAATCTCGGCGCGTCGGAGTGCACGTTTTCGAGCGCTCGAACGTGAAAGCTGCGCCTCATGTATGTCGGTGCCCGAGGTGCGCTCATACATGCGGTGTAAAGTCCACCGCGCCTCGCCAGTGTGTGAGGCGCAGTGCGGGACTTAGGCGCAGTGCGGGACTGCGCCTAAGATTCGCTGCCCGAGGAGGTGCGCTCATACATTCGGTGAAAAGTTCACTGCGCCTCGTCAGTGTGTGAGGCACAGTGCGGAACTTAGGCGCAGAAGGACTGCGCCTAACATGCATTCCGATTCGAGACAGGCTGGAAATGACTGACAAATCATTAAACATGTTAGTGAATAGCAAATAGAGTTGTCTTTCAAATGAATTAATGAATGAATAAAGTGAAAAATCAAAGCTGTCAAACAACGATTAACTGTAGCGAAAAAGTGGATCATTAAAAATTAAAGTGAAAATATATAAGATTGCTCAAGAAATAAATCTCAGCTCTCAGCTCCGTGAGGCATGGAGTATGAATAAAAAAAAAAAACGTTTTTATTAGGTGTAAAACATTATCTGAAAAAGAGCTCAAACCTTCTAAAATAAAATCATTTTTATTTCTTTATTTTCGTTAGCCAATGATCAATAATATGGGGCTAACGAAATTAAAGAAATAAAAATGAATTTATTGAATTAATATTTATTAGTTTATTTTCGTTACACCCATATTATTGTTCATTTTATATACACATCGGCACAACTTCGTGAGTCTTATCATTTTATTTCTGCCATGTACAGTTTTATTATAGATTGCATTAGAAAACCCATAAGAGCGTCGCTCGCTCTCCCATTGGCCCAAATAACCGCGCCTCTTTTAACTTAGCCAATCACAAACAGAGCTCGCTCTGCATTTCTTTTCCCCATAGAACTCTATGAGATAAGTAGCTTACCTGCTGATTGGCTAAGCAGGACGAGCCCCTCTTCCCCCCAACCAATCGCAGTACTAGAATATTTCCCATAGACAGCTCTTTTCTGCCTTTTTTACTGTATTTTGAACTGTCCGCCTTTTCATTTGATTGGTCAACACTACTCCTTAGGTTATAATGGTTCACTGTTGCTCCTATTCTGATTGGTTGGTTTTTGCCGACCAATGAGAAGAGCTTACAGAATTTGAATTACTGTATTTCCTGGCAATTTACAATATCCTAATTCCTGATGTAGCGCCGGTCTCGGCGACAGACGCGTTGTTAGGGATTTGAGTAATGTATGTTTATAGAAGGTTTCAGCTCTTTTTCAGATAATATTTTACAACTAATAAAAACAATTTATTTACTAATACTCCATGCCGCACGGCGCTGAGAGCCGAGATTTCATTGCCCCGATCTCTCCATAGACTACAATGGAACAAAGTAGCTCGCACTCTGATTGGCCGGGATAGCCAAGCCCCCGCTAGCTCAACCGTTCAGCTCTTTTCTGCCTTTTTTACTGTATGTTGAACTGTCCCGCCTATTAATTGGATTGGTCAATACTTCTCCATAGGTTATAATAGTTCACTGTCGCTCCTATTCTGATTGGCTGGTTTATGCCAACCAATGAAAAGAGCTTACAGAATTTGAATTACTGTATTTCCCGGCAATTTTCTATATCGCACTTCCTGATGTAGCGCCGGTGATGGCGACAAACACGTTGTTAGTGTTTTTTATTTATGTATTTTTTTAGAAGGTTTGAGCTCTTTTTCAGAAAATGTTTTACACCTAATAAAAACGATTTTTGGAATCATACTCCATGCCGCACGGAGCTGAACGCTGTGTACTGTTGTAACAGTCGACCGAGAGCACATTTTGCCCCATTCCATTACGTTCTCGCTTCACTTTGCCTCCTCCGGCTCATTTAGACCAACTTCAACTCGGTCTGCCTGTCGGAGCTGTCGAGAGCAGCAATGCGCCTCACTTTGCCCACCCGCGATCATACATGCCTCGGAGTATTCGAATGTGTCGCCTCCCGCCCCAAAACGCCCACACCACGGCCATTGCACGCCCCTTCATGTTAGGTGCATCCGAAAGTGGCAAAGGTTGCGCCTAACACCGCATCACTGCGTCCGACAGGGGATTCGGATCGGTGAGGCGCCGTTTTCGCCAGAAAACAGGCGCAACTCCCGATCATACATGTCTCCCATAATGTCAGGATCCTGAAAAAAAAACTTTTCCTTTTAGTAAAAAGTGTATTTCAGAATGAAAAAGTACTAAGAACGACAATTTACATGTATCTAAATACTCCTATATTCACGCCGTCTCCATAGCATTTTGCCTTAATCAGTTTGTTTGGTATCCACATGTGATTTCCAGAACTTGTGGCTTGCAAGCAGTTACAAATATTACTATAATTATTTATTTCAGAGCACCATTAATTCCAGGGCGCTGTACAAGACAAAATAACATTAAGTAACACACAGATACGGAAAGAGGAAGGACCCTGCCCATGAGAGCTTACAATCGACAATGGAGAAGGGGAAGGCGGTGGATGAGGGATGGAGATGTGCGTTTTAAGGTGTAATGGCAGAATATTTATTTTAGGTTGTAAATACAAGAAGGAAATAGTTAAGCCAGCTCATCACTCATATTCAGGATTGCACAGAACCACTTCGTGTGTGTGAACCAGTAGATCAATTTCTGCAAAAATTCAGCAATCGTTGTAATAAGGATTATTGGCTTTTTGCAGAAATTCATTTATTTATTGTAGGTTGTAGGCTATCCTGAAGAGATGGGTTTTCAGGTTGCATTTGAAACCAGTAAATGTGGGTAAATGAGAGTCTGATGTGTTGGGGCAGTGAGTTCCAGAGTATGGGGGAAGCACAGGAAAGATCTTGGGGGTTGTGGGGATCAAA
>JAODAL010057670.1:0-22536 GCA_025379985.1 Phyllomedusa bahiana | reverse complement strand
AATCCCACCATGTTTTGTTTCTCTTTTTTTAATTGTATTAAATGGGTTGTCTAATACAGGGATTGATAGCTATGTTAAGATCTTGCAAAACAAGTCATTTTGCAATATGTCGTTCATTACCAGTAGTCCTACCTATTCCTGTTTTTGCTGCATCATCAACCCTTGAGCCACTTTGGACAATTGTGAAGAACAAATGTCTGTTAGAAACAACAATTTTTTATAATAGGACCTGTAGTAATATTGCGCATTTCAAGCAAAATGACCCGCAAAATTCCAAAAGCATGACCCTTGAGCCACTTTGGACAATTGTGAAGAACAAATGTCTGTTAGAAACAACATTGTTTTTACAATAGGACCTGTAGTATTGCTGCATATCAAAGCAGCATGCCCAACAAAATTATAAAAAAGACTTCACAAGCCACTGTTAAAAATTGTGAGGGAGAAATGCCACTTAAAAGCACATTTCTGTTACAAAGGACCATGATTATTGCTGTATCTCACGCTACATGACCCCAAACAATTTTTACATATGACTTCTCAGCCAATATTAAAAATCGTGAGGAGAAATTGCCACTTAAAAGCACATTTCTGTTCCAAAAGGACCAATATTTATAGCTGTATCACACAGCAACATGACCTCAAAACCATTGACAATGCGAAAATTCCTTAAGATAAAAGTGAGTAAATGGAATATTGTGTTGTCCTAAAACCTTGCTGTCTTTTACAGTCTCCTCACAGCAAAACCAGCAAATGACTGTTGGGAAAAGAGAATTAAATTTGCAGTAAGAATAGTATCATTTTAAAAACATTTTTCAAGGAGTGACCATTTTGTTTGAAGAGAATTGTGAAGTAGACGGGCAACTAATCGGTGACCCTCGGCAATTGGGGCTACAACATCATCAGGTTCCATGCCTATTAATCTTGATGAAAGTCAAAAAACAATCCACTTTTTTGTGGAAAGCGGATGCGTTTGTCTGTTACATGACTCCTCCAGCTGTGCTGAAGTCCCGCACAGATATGATGACTGGTGCTGGGCAGGACAACACCTCTATGGCGTGACGAGCCAGCTCGGCCATTCATCCATTTTGGATACCCCAGAAGTCTATTGGGTCTGGAAACACATTACAAAAACATGGTGTTGAGACGCAGGATAGTCGTGCACCATGATCTTAAGCTGAATCTATGTGTGATTGGATGTGTGTCATGCATTGCGATTGCCGTTGGTGAGGGGGGGGGGGGGTGGTAAATAAAGATTGCAGAGGTCACCCATTAGGCTTCTGCCACCTTGCCTGCTGCTGCCACTAGCCTTACTTTGCACTCTACTGCTGTCACGTCGCTGTTGTTGTTCCACCGTGACATTTGGGAACGTGGAAGCAGACGCAAACAGATGTTCAGTTGATCAATCAGCAAGGTCTTCCATTTCCTGCATTTACTCTCTATTTGGAGTGGGTGGAAGGAAAGTGTGAGTATTGTTTTGTACCGGGATCAGGAGGGTGGCCACCAGAAATGATGTTCATTTTGATGGCCTTAATGCGAGGATCATGTTGGAGCGAAAGGAGTCATCCAGCACTCTGTGAGAGATGGAAGCCTTGATTTCAAGCCTCTGGGTCGAGGGGCAATACGAAACTGATCTTCTCAACTTCCTCATGCCTCACAAACGCGCCATTTCCAATTTTACCCCCCCCCTTTTTTCCCCCCCCTATAAATTGCAGGGATGTCGTAACCATCGGTGTCTAGGAATACCCTCCTCTCCGCTGCCTACGGCACAGCTTCACACAGCCCTGACTTGCCTGAGATGATGCACCCTGAGAGCTGATTGCGCACCTAGCACTAGCTCTGGACCCGAACAACTGCCTAATGAAGACGTGAAATTGTGAAAAAACTGTCGGGCTTGTGGATTTGACGGAGAGAAAGGCTCCTGTGTCCGCATCTGTGTCCGTTCTCCTCCGTCGCTGGCGGGATTGTTGTTCAGAGTGTCCAACAATCGTTCCAGAACTAAGATAACCACAATGTCATGCTGACAAGGGCATTGTCCCATTTACCTTTTTGGTGGTTTTTAAAAAAACTGGAAAGGATGGGGCAGAGCCTTTAACCTGCCCACTCTCCGTGGCTCAACACCCCGGGTTTCCGGGGCAGCTGCTTTCAGGCCATGGGGTCCCCTTTCGTACTGCGTAAGGGCCTTGCGTTTGTTTGCCACAACCCGTGGGGGCATGTGGAAGGGGGAATTTTCCAGCGTGTTCCCCAATCAACAATGAGACGGTTAAACGGGGAGGCCGAGCGGGGACGTTTGCAACGCAGCCAGGGGGGGGACAAAGCGGGGTGAAAGGGGGAAGTGCGAACTTAGCCCTTCGAGCCTTCCCCCCGGGAAGGCAGTCCAAACCCGGGGTAGTTTTTAAAAAAATTTTCCTGGACGCCCAAGGGTTTTCATGAAAAGTGCCGGGCAAGGGATGTGCTCCACCCCCCCCCCCCCCCCCACCGACCCTTTAAGGGGGGCCCCAAGCAAAATTTTCGCCCGTTACGCACACCACCTTCCCTGGCCCCAAGGTTTTTGGCACCCTGCCAGCGCTCGGTTTTTTGCGGGGGCCGCCCCACAGCTCCTGCCTGGGGTGTGGACGGTCCCCCAAGGGACAGTTTAATTTCAAACCCATGGCCGGGTTTTTTCTCGGGGAAACGTGATGCCCCCGGGGACCTTGGGGGAAAGAACCCTGCACCATCCCTGCGGGTTTTGAAGACCCGTGCGCCGAGCCTGAGACCCCGTCACCCCCCAGGGACACCCCACCCAGCTCACCCAGTGGCGGGTCACAGGGGAGACGGCGGGGCCGTGTTGCTGTCCTTTGTGTCGGTGGGGATGGACTTTTCCGGCCTCAGATGAAAGACAACGCGCTTGAAATTTCAGTTTGACACGTGGTGGCCGGGGGACGGGGCCGGTTTTTCTGGCAAAGAAATGCCGCTCGGCTCTGGTATTGGGGCAGGAAAGGGCCCCAGGAGGGTGGGGGAAAACCCCATCTGTTCCCCCCAGAGGGAAAAAGGCAATTTTTCCCCAAGGCCAAAAACTGGCAAGGCCGATTTTCAGGCTTTTGGGCCTTTGGAAGGGTTTTGGGTTTAAAATGTTTTTCTGCCCCAAACCCGGAAGGGACAAAAGGGCCCTTGGCTGCTAAGGCCCCCGTGTACGGCGTCCAAGGTCTTTAACGGGGGAAAGGAAAGGGGGTTAGGATGGGTTTTGGGGTTGGTGTGGTGGTCCCGGGGCGCGGTGAAGGCTGAAGCGGGGCTGGATCCCTGAAAAAGGACTCTGAGAGAAAGGGGCGCTGAGGAACGCTTGGGTTTGGTGCGGGGGGGAGGAGGGCGGAGAAGGGGGTGTGAAAAGTGGTTGGGGGCCCCGGGTCGGTCTGGCCTTTTTTGGCCAAGGTTGCCTCCATTTAAAACTCATGAAATTCGCTGCATTGACTAAAAAATTTTGGGTTTGGGGGTTTAAACCAAACCAAGGGGTTTTGCCTCTCTTAGGGCGTTTACGGAAAGGCGGCATATGACACCCGTTGGGTGAATCAGAGGTTTGGTACAAAAAGGGCCCGGGCTGAGAGGTTTTTAGACCTTTTTTGACGGCGAAAAGGCGGAGCGGGGTTTGGATGCCCGTGGCTGGCGAAATCATATAAAAGGGACTTCGGGAACCGCCTCTCCCTTTTTAAAAGGCGGAACCCGTATGCCCACTACCGCATGCTTCCTCCTCGCCCCATTTATGAAGCGCTCGCAAGAAAATTTCCCCTGCTGAAAAGGGCCCATTTGGGATCCGCAATGCCCTCATCTTAATCATTAACACGGGTGACTTCGCCCGTCCTGACATTTTTGCCCCCAGGAGCTGCGGGGTACAAGAAAAGGGGGGACTGAAAGGGCTTTTTCCGACCCCCCGGGTTTTTTTGCCGATTGACCGGTTCCCCTTCTCCTCCTTGAGGGAAACAGTAACTGGGGGGTCAGGCAAGAAAATCACCCTTTGGTCTCTTGATCTTTTAAAAATCCTTCCCGACCCCAACCGCATTTTTGCCCTCAAAGAGGTCTTCAGAAAGTGGATTAAACCACAGTGGTGGGTAAACCCAAACTGAAATTTGGGCTGCTTATGTTTGGGAAAGGGGTGTGGTGTTTCAAAGAAAGACAATTTTTGGCCGTGGGCTGGGAAAGGGCGAGGAGGTAAAACTGCTGGATGCAGGGTTGCATTAACCAAAGAGGACAGATTTGGGGACGAGTTCGTTACTGAGATTCACAGGGCCCGACCCAGCGATGACAGGCCTGATGGGCCTGCAAAATGATGAACCGTGGGATGGTGTTTTTTGCCCCACTGGAAGGAGGACCTTCCTCGTACCTCTAAACCCCCATGTCCCACCCCCCCCTTTGCTCGCTTTTACCCGAATTTTTGCTCCCCTGTTCAGAAATAAACAAATTTGAGGAGGTATGGAAGAAATTTGGAAAGTTCTTAAATTTAAAAAACGGAAATCACAGTTTCTCAAAACCCTCAAATCAAAAAAAAATTTCTGGAATTTAAATAAAACGCCCCAAAATAGAGCTATCAAGGCAAAAAAAGCTTACCCCCGCCAAAGTGAAAAAAAACGTATCTGAAATGTAAATTGGATAATAAAATGAAATTTTTTGGGCCCCTATCAATTCACCTGTGGTGACTAAAAAATTGCAGTATTCCCCATTTTAAATGCAAGGTGCCTAAAGAAAAAAAGGTTTTATTTCACCAAAGTCAAAAAACAAATCTGTTAAAGTATTCGGATTTTAATTTAAAAAGGGTTTTTTTTTGGGACCTTCAAAATTCCCCCTGGGTAACTACACAATTGCTGGATTCAAAGTTAAATGCAAGGGCTCAAACAACAAATCTGGAACTGGGCCCCAAAAATGCAAAAAACAAGTATCTGTAAAAGTAATTTGGATAATAAAAGGGATTTTTTGGGACCAAACAATTCACCTGTGGGACTACAAAAAATTGGGTGTATTCAAATTTTAAATGCAAAAATAGATCTATCAACCCAAAATGGACTCCCAAAGTGAAAAAAACGTATCTGAAATGGGATTCGGATAAAAAAGGTATTTTTTTGGCACTATCAATTCACCTGTGGTTCTAAAAAATTGCCCGTAAATTTACATTTAAAATGCAAGGTGCCCAATGAACAAAGCTGTATGCGCCCCAAAATTTAAAAAACACGTTTTCTGAAATTTATTCGGTATTACCAAAGGGATTTTTTTCACCTATCAAACCCGTGCTGACTTTTCTGGATTCTAATTTAAAAAAAAGGTGGATATATCAACAAAGGGGGAATGGGCAAAATTGAAAATTTAACACCCATCCGGGAAAAGGATACGGGTAATAAAAGTGGAGTTTTGCATCTAACAAAAACTGCAGTTACTAGAAAAGATGTGTATCCCATAAGTTCGGCTGCCCAATAATTTAGGAAATAAATTTTAATAGAAAATTTTTTAATAAATAAAAGGGTAATTTCAATGTCTACTCTAAGTTTTGGTGAACTTTAAACCAGTATTCTTTATTTGAGTTTTCTTGTTCCCCCCGCGGGGGCTTTCCCCCCCCCCCCTCCACCCCGTTGGCTTTACAACAGTAGATCTCCCTTTTAAATTCTCTACCTAACCCATATAAATCTTCCAATCTCCCAATCTAAAAATAAATTGTAAGGGGCACAGCATTAGTAGAAAGGGTTTTTTGTGAAAAAATTTTAAAAAATTTCGCCCGAGTTTTTTTGGGCACAAGCAAAAGGCACGTTCCCTTTTGCTCTGAGACGCTGAAGACCTGAGGCTGAACAGGGAAAAGCTGTTCTATGTAAAAAGAGGGTCATGTGTTTTTCCCCCAAACGCAACCCTTTCACATCCCCGTCATGACGTCGCCCACACAAACTCACCCCGCTCTATTAAAGTAATCTGAAATTTCTGGCCGCCCAAAAAAAAAAGGAATGCCCAAAAAGGCGCGATTTTTTTAATTGATGTGCAAAAGATTTTAAACCCAAATTATCGCAAGATCTAAAAAAAAAACCATCACCAAAAAAACGTGCCCCATTTCAACTTTTTCGATAATAATCGCTCAAACTAGTTTTGAGAGAGCTTAGTAAATTTTATTTATTTAGTCTTGAGAAAAGAGGCTTTTTTGGGGGGGCTTTAATTTTTTTTATATAAATATATAAAAAGGTCCTACAAAAAATATGGGGGGAAAAATTTTTTAATGGAAAGTTCCCCCCCAAAAAACAAGGGTACAAATTTCCTTCACAGAGAAAAAAGGTTTTAATCCCGAGGAGAAAAAACGTTTTTCACTGTACGGACTGTAAAAACATGGAATAGCCTCCTGAGGGGTTTGGGCACAGCAGGGGGAAATTTGGGGTTTTAAAAAAGGCTTTAAAAACTACCTGAAAATAAAGGGAAAACAATTTTATACCCAAAACCATGTAAAAATTTTGGGGTCCCGTCGGTGGCAAAACCGGAGCAGAAATGGGGTCTTCCCCCGGGGCAGATTGATTCTTTGGGCCTTTTGGGTTTCAGGGGATTCACCAGTGGGGAAAACTGGCCTTGAAATCCTTGTCTACCTCTCTTCACCCACATTTTTCCCCCCCCTTTGGTTGAACTTGATAGATACGTGGGCTTTTTTCAAACCCCATGTAAAAAAATGTCCTAGTGTAGGGGGGTGTCAAAAAAATCAAAGCTGGAAACCCCAAAACAAAATTTAGTTTTCTCGGCACCCCTTACAATCTTAGATCCCCCGTGTGGTAAAACACATAAATTAAAAAAACGTAAATCCCCACAAACCCCTAAAAATAATGCTGTTTTTGGGATATACCCCTTTTGCATTTACTTTGGGGTATTATATTAACATTGCATATAAAATTGCTGATTTTTACTGATTTAAGTTTTTTTTCTTTTACAATTTAAAATTTTTTTGTGAATTAGTGTGGTTTTATGTTTTGTATTTTACAGCGATTTAAAGGGTTTTTTTAGGGCCGAAAAAATTTATGTGGAAAGTGAAAACTTGAAAGGTTTGCTTTGGAAAACAACTTTAAAATTTTAAAATAAAAAGCATTAAATTTTAATTTTTATTGCATGGGTATAAACGTATTTGAAGTTTATGTGCTTTATACCCGCACAGTGAACTAAGAATTTTTAGTATGCCCAGCAAAGATTTTTTTGAATTTTTTATTGGTTTTTTTTCCCTTTGGGGCAACCACGTTAAAAGTCGTCCCAAAACGTTTCCAAAATAATGAACAAGGAAAAATTTTTCGAAATTTTTTCATAAAATAACGACTTTTTAATGATTTCTTACAAGTCCCTTCTGGGGAATTACGTGTGAAAGATTACGAACGTGAATCAAAAAAATTTGTATCTTATGAACTACACTGTGTAAAAATTTTGCCGAATTTCCCGTTAAAAGGGTAAACCCTTTTCCCAGGGGGCCTTTGGGGTTTATTTTCGCCCAAAATTTTTCGGATGAAGAATCTTTAAAGTGAGAAGTTTGAGAATATCCTGAACAAATGTTCATTTGATATTATGATATTTATAGAATATCTACAAAAATCGATGCAGGATTTGAAAGAACGCATTAATTTTTATTGAGGGCTCAAATTAAACATTTTTTATTACCATCTTCAGATTGGGCTAGTTTAAAAGAAAGATGAGAGGGCACTTTAAGGGAATATCGCCAATATATTGAAAAGAAAAAGAAAAATTTGTGAGAGACACTGAGGATTACACTATTCAAAGAGTATATAGATGGCGAGATTTATCTTATGGCAATTTTTGAATAAATAGACAACAATCTTACGAACAGGGACACTCCAGCTCAGAGAGCGATTACAGCAGTCATTCACACCGTCCACCTTTTTTAAGGGGACAGGGACGAAAAGCACATATTAGAATGCGAGGGGGTTTCGATGGATCTATATCCAAAGAAAATTTAATACAGGGACGTACACGCTCACAGGTGTGAATATTGAGGATAATTTGGTCATTAACATATCATCGATTAGTCTTTCTCCCTCAGAATTAAAGGGGTTTTGCCACGATGTAATGTTGACGTGGGATCCTCTAAAATGGGTTTTTAATCACTTTTCTAAATATATGTGATTACAAAAATTGCAGTCTGAGAGAGCTACAGCCTTCCTTACATGCCCTTGGTTACTTCAAAGCGTCTATTAGATACGGCCTGACAAGAGCTGGACGGGCTTGCGCAGAGAGAGCTTCTTATCTGATGAGACTGAGCTGCCAAAGTTTTTAAGGCACCGGGTAGCAATATGTTTTCTTTTGTATACAGAATAAACTAGTTGTATTGTGATTAGATACCTGCTTTATCTGATGACAGAGAACATAAAGAAGCTTTCAAGCTGCTGTGTAGAAAAGCTGTTGTCTTTTGTACACATAAGCCACAAGTTATAGTTTTTTTATTTCAGTGAACATGTCACAGGATCCCTTATGCACAGCTCTGTGCTCTGGCTGTGTGTGTCTCTCTCTCTTTCAGCTCCGTGATTTGTTTACATAACATTTTAGCAGATAAGGCTCCTCCTGACAGTGCAGTGTATGAGCCTGTGTCTGCTGTATTGACAATCCACTGCTGTACTGTTTATTATTTCACTTAAGTTTTGAGACACTCCCTTGGATTCCTCACTCCTCACTCGCCCCCACACTCTCTCCCCTGCAGCTTCATGACTCAGCGTGATTTGTTGACATTCTGCCTGGGCTAAGCTGAGAGGTAAGAATCTTTGTCTCTGCAAATCCCTTTTAAATCTCTTACAACGAGGTTTGTCTTTTTGCCCCACACCATTATTCGATTCATTCAAATTCGAACAAGAACTTAGATATTTCTTTCGTGCGCTAAGACTGAAGGCATACTTTGATTCTAATCCAACTAATGTTTATGAAGATATTTCTTCTACTATGCCTAATGCAATTTCGGTTAAAACACTTGGTTTGAGAACCAAGAGTGCCTTCAATCCTCCACGTACTCTACATGGTGTCGAGTCTGTTATTTCTCTGATGGACAAGGACATCAGGATTATATTAGGGGAATGAAAGCAGATGCATTTCCATGATAACTTGAGCCCAGACGAACGGAAAGCTTTAGTCTCTCTTCAAAATAATAAGGAGATTATATGCAAGCCAGCAGATAAAGGGGGAGCATTGGTCATCATGGATAGGCACGCCTATATAGAGGAGATCAATCGTCAACTTTCTGATGAGGTCACCTATCAGAAACTCGATAGGGACCCACTACCACGTATTAGAGCAAGAATACAGGGTGTGTTGGATTGTTATTTATCTAATAACATTATTGATTAATCTACGTATAAATTTCTACAGATGCAGCATCCAACATGTCCTGTATTCTACGTACTTCCGAAAGTTCATAAGAGTCTTGATAGACCGCTGGTACGCCCAATTGTGGCGTCCACAGAGTAAATTTTTAGTCCCATCGCGAAATATCTAGAAAAAATACTGACTCCTTTAATTCAGGATTCTATTTCATTTGTATTGGATACTTCTCATTTTTTATGAATAATACAGGAGATCAAACAGATTCCACTAGATGCCCTATTAGTTTCCTTCGATGTGGTCAGTTTATACAGTTGCGCTTCCAAATTTTGGAACAGGTTAAACGTCCCCGTAGGGGTGGGGATCAGGTGAGACTATTAAAGGAAAGGGAATCGTGGTGGATCCATCACTTGGACACTATGACACCCCGTGGACTGAATCGGGAATGTGACTTTATATTTAATTGAATCCAGATGATGATATTATAATCTTATCATCACTATTGTTTTTCAGCATACACGATTATCGGCAGAAGTTTGTTGCAGAATGGTGAATATATACTGTGTATCTGTGATATATGTTCTAATATTTGATTGTGTTGTTCACTGTTTATTGTTAACATTCTGTATTGGCACGCATTGGGGTCTATGCTTAACTTAGTCATCGTATCTATGTTAGTCTCCAAAAGTGGATGTAGAAACACATATGTTATATGTATAACAGATCAGAGGTTGATATTATCCATAATCTTTGTTGTATATACTGACACAACTCAAGACCTGATTACCGTCCGGATCGTATACCTGCGCATGCGCAGTGAATAGAGTAAGGGCGGAAGTTGTATTCAACTTGCCCTGAGATGACGTACATCCCGTTTCAGCACGACGCATGCGCCGTTGCTATTTAGAGACGCCGAGCTCCCTGTGGAGCACGGCGCTCTTCATCTTCTGCATTCTTGTGCTACGGCCAGCATTTCTTATTCCTGAGAAGCACCAGTGAGTATATTGTAGTTATTCTGACATTATTGTTATCTAGGATAGACAGATCCCTCTTTTGTTGGTCCTATATAAGTTGTGGGTCCATATATAGGTATATATATTGGAGAAACATATGGGCTATATTTTTACATATGTTCCATCATGGTCTTTTTAGGCGCCTGTTTGCCTTTTACAACATAAGGGAAAGGTATGTTTTTTTCTTTATGGTGTTCTGGGTTTTTGCATATACCCCTTATGCATTTCACTTTGGTGTATTATATGTAACATTGCATATAATATTGCTGATTTGACTGTGTTTATGTTTTTGTTTCACAATTAATTTTGTTGTGACTTAGTGTGGTTTTATGTAATTGTATTTACAGCGACACATCTGATGAAGGTCTTGTTTGGACCGAAAACGTTTATGTGATGTCAATCTGAATGGTCGCTCATGTGAAATCATCATAAAATTATTTGAAAATAAAAAGCATTACTTTTATGTGATTGTGTGGATATATACGTATTTGAAGTATCATGCTAGAAACAACCTCTCAGATGGAGTTCCCCATGGGGAAGCATGGAGAGGTGAGTAGTGGTTTTTTTTTACATTTTTTTGTATCATGCAGAGGGGCTGCATTTTCTCTACAGTGAGCCATATTACCTATAGGGGGCATTAAACCTAAGGGGGCCATATAACCTACAGGAGCCCATATAATGTACAGGAGGCATATAAACTACCAGGGGCATATTACCTATAGGGACCATATTACTTAAAGGGGGCCATATAACCTATAGGGGGCCCATAAACTACAGGGGCCATATTACCTACTGGGAGCCATATAACCTACTGGGGCTATATTACCTACAGGGTCAATATTACTGACAGGGGCCATATAAATTACAGGGGGCCATAAAACCTACAAGGGTCATATATCCTAAAGGGGGCATGTAACATACAGGGGGCCCTATAACCTACAGGGACCATGTAACCTACAGGATCCATATTACCTACAGGGGACAATATAACCTACAGAGGTCCATATGACCTACAGAGAGCCATATAGCCTACAAGGATCCATATTACCTACAGGGGCTATTTTACCTACAGGGGGAATATAACCTACATGGGCCATAAAACCTACAGGGGCTATGTTACCTACAGGTGTCATATAACCTACAGGGGTCCATATTACTTACAGGAGGCCATATGACCTACAAGGGCTATATTATTTACAGGGGGCATTTAACCTACAGGGGCCATATAACCTACAGAGTTCATATAACCTACAGGGGCACAAAAACTACAGGAGGCACACTACCTTCAGGGGGACATATAATCTGCAGGGTGCCATGTAACCTACAGGGGACCATACTACCTGCTGGGGCCATATGACCTACTGGGGCCATATTACTTACAAGGGGCCATATAACCAACCGGTGGCCATATAACCTACAGGGTTCCATATTACCTACAGTGGACCATATTACCTACAGGGGGCATATAACCTACAGTGGTCATATAACCTACAGGGGGAATATAACCAACAGGTGGCCATATAACCTACAGGGGGTCATATTACCTACGGGAAGCATATCACCTAAAGGGGCCACATAACCTACAGGGGGACATATAATCTACAGGGGCCATATTACCTACATGGGTCTATATTACCTACAAGGGGCCATATAACCTACAGGGGGCATATAAACTACAGCAGTCATATAACCTACGTAGGCCATATGACCTACAGAGGGCCATATGACCTACAGGCGCCACATTATCTACAGGGGCCCATGTTACCTACAAGGGGGTCAAATAACCTACAGGGGCCATATAACCTACAGGGGGCATCTTACCTACAGGGGCCATATTTACCTATAGAGGACAGTATACTCCCGGGGGGCATATTTACCTACAGGTAGTAATATATACCTACTATACATCTACAGGAGGCTATAAACCTACAGGGGGCATATATACCTACAGGAATCTAAATAACATACAGGGGCCATATTACCTACAGGGGGCATATAATCTACAGTGGGCCATATTACCTGCTTGGGGAATATAACCTACAGGAGCCATACAATTTACAGGGGCTCATATTACCTACAGGAGGCATATAACCTAAAGGGGACCATATTACTTATGGGGGACATAGAACCTAAACTGGGCTATATAACTTACAAGTGCCATATTACCTATAGGGGGCCATATAACCTACAGGAGCCATACAACCTACAGGGGCTATGTTACATACAGGGTACCATATGACCTACAGGGGCCATTTACCTATAGGTGCCATATTAACTACAGGGGTTCATATTACCTACAAGGGGGCCAAGTAACCTACAGGGGCCATATTACTTGCAGGGGCCATATAGCCTTCAGGGGGGCAAATAATCTACAGAAGGCATATAGCCTACAGGGGCATCTTACCTACAGGGGGCATATTACCTACAGTGGCCAAATTTACCTACAGCAGACAGTATAATCTCAGAGGGTATATTTACCTACAGAGAGGGATATATACCTACTATACATCTACAGAAGGCTATACACCTACAGGGGGCATATATACCTACATGAATCTAAATAACATACAGGGGCCATATTACTACAGGGCGCCATATTACCTACAGGGCCATATAACATACAGAGGTCCATATTACCTACAGGAGTCATAGAACCTATGGGGGCCATATAACCTACAGGGGCCATATTACCTGCAGGGGTCATATAGCCTACAGGGGTAAGTATTTCCTACAAGGAGCATATAGCCTACAGGGGGTCATCTTACCTACAGGGGGCACATTACTTACACGGGTCAAATTTACCTACAGGGGACAGTATACCCTCAGGAGGCATATTTACCTAAAGGGAGTAATATATACCTACAGAATGTACATCTGCAGAAGGCTATACATCTACAGGAGGCTATGTACCTACATGGGAAATATACACCTACAGGAGGCTATATAACATACAGGGGCAATATTACCTACAGGGGGCCATATTACCTACAGGAGGCCATGTAACCTACAGGGGCCATGTTAACTACAGAAGCCATTTAACCTACAGGGGTCCATATTATCTACAGAGGGCCATATTTCCTATAGGAGGCCATATATCCTACAGTCTGCATATTACCTACTGGGGTCATATAACCTACAGGGGACCATATTACCTACAGAGGGCCATAAAAACCTACAGGGGCTATATTACCTAAAGGGGCCATAACACCTAAAGGGGGCCATATAATATACAGGGGGCCATATTATAGACAGGGGGCCATATAACCTTCAGGGGGTCATATAACCTACAGGGGGCCATATAACCTACAGGGGGCCATGTAACCTACAGGGGGTAATTTAACCTACAGGGGCCATATTACCTACCGAGGCCGTATATCCTACAAGGTGTCATGTTGCCTACAGATGTTACATAACCTACATTGGTCAATATTATCTACAGAGGGCCATATTACCTAGAAGGGCCATATAACCTTAAGGTGCCATATTAGCTTCAGTGGGCATAGAACTTACACGGGCCATATAACCTACAGGGGCCATATTACCTACAGCGGGCCATATAACCTACAGAGGGCATATAGCCTACAGGGGCCCTCTTACCTTCAATGGGCATATTACCTAAAGGGGCCAAATTTATCTACAGGGGACAGTATGCCCTCAGGGGGCATATTTATCTACAGGGAGTAATATATACCTACTATACATCGACAGAAGACTATACATCTACAGGAAGCTATACACCTAGAGGTGGCATATACTGACAGGAGGCTATACATCTGCAGGGTGCATATATACCTACATGGGGTATATATACCTAGATGAGGCATATTCACCTACAGTAGGCATATACATCTACAGGAGGTTATACATCTACAGGGGACATATACACCCACAGGGGGCATATATAGCTACAGGGGCCAATGTACCTGTGGGGGCATATTATCTGCAGGGGGCATATTACCTACAGGGGCATATTTATCTATGGGGGCATATTGTCTACAAGGGGCAAATTTACCTATAGGGGACAATATACTCTCAGAGGGCATATTTACCTACAGGGAGTAACATATATCTACAGGAGGCCATACACCTACAGGGGGCATATATATCGTCAGGAGGTTATACACATACAGGGGGCATATACATCTTTAGAGGCTATTAACCTACAGGAGGATATACACCTACAGGGGGAATATATACATACAGGGGCTATATTACCTATGGGGGCATATTATCTACAGGGGGCATATTACCTACAGGGGCATATTTATCTATGAGGGCATATTGTCTACAAGGGCCAAATGTATCTATAGGGGACAGTATACCCTAAGGGGGCATATTTACCTACAGGGAGTAATATATACCTAAAGGAGGCTATATATCTACAGAGGCTATACATCTACGGGAGGCTATACACCTACAGGGGCATATACACCTATAGGAGGCTATACACCTACAGGAGGCTATACACCTACAGGGAGAATATACAGTCCCTGACAGAAGTTCTGTCGCTTATCCATGTTGTGGAAACCAAAGCTTAAAACCTGACTTAAAATTCAATCCATTGGTTTTTAGGAATGAACTATTGAAAGCTGAAACCCTCCCAAATGAGGTTTTGTTAACGAAAATAAGTTTGCTTCACTGCTGAAATAGTAATCATTTAAGGAACATAGAAATGGCAGATTTTGGCAAGAAAAAAGTTTTGTCGCCCACAGAAAGTAATGTGAAAATCAAACAAATAATTCACTTCAAATACAAACATATGTTTCATAACATTGGTGAATTAAGTTAGAGCCATATTTAAGATTTTGTGTGACTTTCATGAGCTTGAAGGACTGCATTCATGCGTTTCGACAATGATTTCATACAATTTATGATGAAGACATCAGGAATAGCAAAGAATGCAGTCTTACATGCCTCCCAGAGTTCGTCGAGATTCTTTGGTTTTGTCTTCCAAGCTTCCTCTTTTATCCTACCCCAAACAGTTCATGTCTGGTGACTAGGCTGGCCAGTCCTGGAGCAAATTGATCTTCTTTGCCTTGGGGGAACTTTGATGTAGAGATGGGTGTATGAATGGACACCATCCTGCGGCAAAATCTGACCCCTTTTATGATAGGAAATATAAGAGGTAGCTAATATTTCTTGATATTTTAGGCTATTGATATTTCCTTCCACCTTGCAAATGTTTTGCACACCCCCATACTGAATGTAACCTCAGACCATGATCTTTCCACCACCAAACTTAACTGTTTTCTGGGTGTATCTTGGATCCATATGGGCTCCAGTAGGTCCCTGCCCGTATTTGCGGCAGCTGTGGGGTAATTCAACTGAAGAAATTCATCTGAAAATCCCCTTCTGCCACTTTTTCCAGCGTTCATCCCTTTAGCAGGCATGTGGGCCTTGGCAAATGCCATACGGTTTTTGAATTGCCTTTTATTAAGTGTTGGCTTCTGGGCACTGATTCGACCATGAAGGCCATTTCGAGACAGAATCCTACAAACTGTTCTAGTTGACACAGGAACTTGTGGTGAACCAGGCCCGTTTGGAGCTGTGCTGAAGTTGGGAAAAGGGCTGGCTTTTTTATTTTCGAGCCAACAAGCGTTCCCCCCTGAGCAGTTGTCTTGCGGGTCTGCCAGACCTGGGCTTGTCAAAAACATCTCCAGTCTCTTCAAATCATTTTTTTAATTCTTTGTACTTGATGCTGTTACACATTAAAGGTGCCAGCCACCTCTGCAGTGGATCTAGTGTTCAACCTCTTGATAATCAAGGCTTTGGTCGCATGGTGGATTTTTGGCATGTTGTCAGAGGTCAAGTTGCAGTTCAAGTGAAGGTCTGGGGTGCTGGAGTTCTTTTAATACACACCCAAACAATTAACCGATCAATTGATGAGCACAGGTGAGGCTGTAAACTAAGATTGGGTGCATTATATGACAAAGCAAGAAAACTTTTGTCTTGCCAAAATCTGACCTTTCTGTGTTCCTTAAATGATCAATATTTCAGCAGTGAAGCAAATTTATTTTTGTTAAAAAAAAACCTCATTTGGGAGGGTTTCTGCTTGCTTATGAGTCATTCCTAAAACGAATGGACCAATTTTATGTCAGGTTATAAGCTTTGGTTTCCACAACATGGAAAAGCGACAGAACTTTAGTCAGGGACTGTATACCTACAGGGGCCATATTACCTATGGGGGCATATTACCTACAGGGGCATATTGTCTACAAGGGCCAACTTTACCTATAGGGGACATTATACCCTCAGAGGCATATTTACCTACATGGAGTAATATATACCTACAGGAGGCTATACATCTACAGGAGGTTATACACCTACAGGGGGCATATATATCTACAGGAGGTCTCGTTCCGGTGCAGCATCGCCCGGGTGCCACACTGAGTCATACACAGAGGGTGAGTGGCAGCGGCAACGCTATTTTGCGGGCCTTGTGGCTTGCAGTCTTGTGCCACTTACTGGTTATATGGATCTATTGTGGGAGCCATGTAGGTAAGATACTTTATTATAGCTCACATGTGCCAAGATCCATCTGTTCACTTGACAGCAAGTACTTTTAAAACAGTATGTAATACCCTATTTTTTCTAACCCTAAGTAGTGATTTATATTAAATGGGAAATTTGGGGTCTGTGATTCCCTTACTTTAATATTTCCCTGTATTTGTCCCCTGAAGAGATCCCTGCATCTGGGAGGATCGAAACAAGTTGGGAGTTTTTGCATGAGAGTTTGTTCTGTATAAAGGATTTTTTAGGGTATTTATAGTCAGGGATAGGTTCGTGACAGGACTGT
Source organism: Phyllomedusa bahiana (assembly GCA_025379985.1). Lineage (NCBI taxonomy): Eukaryota > Metazoa > Chordata > Amphibia > Anura > Hylidae > Phyllomedusa > Phyllomedusa bahiana. The sequence continues at coordinate 5,439 of JAODAL010057670.1, read as the reverse complement.
CCTTTTTCAGGACGACAATCTTGGTTATTTGTAGGTGACCTTTAGTTATTTAGGGTCATCTAGGGATTTTTTCGTGTCGTGTGTGCTGTCATTGTTGTTTGTCAGTATTTGTTTTTAGCGATGCTATCATTTTAATGGTATGCTTAAAGGGGTTGTCTCGCTACAAAGAATAGCTTTCAAATTGTAGGGAACACAAAATAAAGACATTTTCCAAATATATTGCTTTGTTCATCTGTTTTCCTTAAGGAGATACAAGTGAATTTTTGACCTCCCTGGGTGTTTCATTTCCCTCAGTAACAGACCTGTAAACAATCTCCCCCCTGCTGTTTGTTCTATGTGATAGCAGTGAGTGAAGTCATCACACAGGTAGCTGCAGCCTCTGTGCTGCTGGGCAGTAAAAAGCTTGATTTATCTCAAGCAAACAGCACTGTAATTAGGGTTTTTCTTTGTTTGGGGGTTTCAGATAAAAAGTCCTGTTAGTAGTTTCAGAAGCTTCTGAGCTAATCTGATCTAATTAGCAACTGAAAACACAAAGCTGGATTCACCACTGAGCTTATGCAAATTTCAGTCAGTCTGAACCAGGAAGTGACAGAGTATCTCATTCATACAGCCTCTGTAGGGAGACAACTCCTTTAAAGGTTATATTTTATAATAGATTTTCCCCTTTTTTGGTTTACTAATTGAATTTGGAGGGATTGTGACTGTGACAATTGTCATAACAGTGGTTTTATATCTACAGGAGGCTCTCACGTACAAGGGGCATATATACCTATAGTAGGCTATATACACCTATAGGAGGCTATATACCTATAGGAAGCTATATTTACCTACAGGAGACTATACACCTACTGGTGCATATATATCTACAGGAGGCTATATACCTACAGGAGGCAATATACCTACAGGAGGCTATATACACATACAGGAAGTTATATACTTAAAGGAGACTATTTACACCTACATGATACTATACACCTACAGGATACTAAACACCTAGAGGGCACATATATACCTACAGGAAGCTTTGTACCTACAGGAGGCTATATACCTATCTACAGGGGGCTGTATACCTACAAGAGGCTGTACACCTACCTACAGGGGGCTGTATATCTACCTACAAGGGGTTGTATACCATCCCTTCAGGAGGCTGTATACCTACCAACAGGGAGCATATATACCTATCAACAAGAACTACTCTACCTACTTACAGTGGGCCTGTATACCTATCTACTTATTGGTGGGCAACATTACTACCTACTTACTTAATGGGATGGCCCATACCAGAGGTAGGAAATGGAAGGGAAGTGGTGCAAAAGTGAGAAGTCTAAGATGTTTGTATGTTTAATTCTTCAGGGCCAGAAAAAAAATCATCACTGCCGTCTGAAGCAGATGGGGAAGAAGAGAGAAAAAGAACGATTCAGTTAAGACATCTCCTGTGAGTCCCTGATGCCAGAGATTATTCTTCTTCTGTGTTGGATCAATTATGTATTCACAGTCATGTTATGGTAACCTGAGCTGGTGTGTGACCACTATGTGGTCTCTATATGGTGGTGTTGAAGGCTATAAGTTAATGTATATATTTGTTCCTGTGAGTGGTTGTGTTGCTTGGAGGGCCCAGTGCATAGCTTTGTCCAGGGGCCCATAATGCGTTTAAGAGGGCCCTGGCCATGTCACCACCTGTGAGGTGTTGAACAGAGCAGTACAGAGGTGTACGGTGGAGTCTGAATCCAAGAGTGCACCAACTCCCTGTGTTGGCCCCGCCACCTTTGCCAAGCATTGAGGAAAGTGGAGAGCTGGTCCTCTTTCTTGTGCCTGGACCTTTGCCATTTCTGCTTGATGTGTCTAGCTGTAACCAGCCACTTAAAATGACATGGAGGTGCATATCTGGCCGGTGGGTTTGACACATATGCATTAAGGGATATTTATCTCTGAAACATAGTTTAGAAATCAAATTAATCATGGATATACATATTGGATGATATAAATATATTAGTAATATATACTGTACAAGTAATTCATAAAGAATCAAAAAGGTAACAGATCCTTAGAACCACAAGTGTAGTTGTGATAAATAAAGTATACAGAAAAATATTTAATACAAATGGTCACTCACAATAGTTACCCTCAAAGGGAAATGGCCACAGGAAGGGAAATATTACAAATATATTTATATCATCCATTTGTTTCTTTGTTTATTAACTTCTATTTGCACTGTATATCAATCATCATTTCTCTACTGATGTATTTATTTTAGATCTTATTTTAGGTGATCAATTTGTCTGTTATTTATATTTATTCACTATGCCATCTCATAACCCCATGGAGAGTTTGCTTCCCCATTATGAATTAACTGCACTGAACATTGGTTTTATATATAAATTCTTTTTTATCTGTTTTACAAATTAATAAAATATATATTTTTTAGTTTAGGCTTGCTTGTGTTGTTACACAATTTCTTGTGTGATAGACTCTAGCATAACCTACAGGTGTATATTGGAGACATGAAACCACCTCATGCTTTATTTTTAATGAAATCAAAAGCATGGGTAATTTTTTACCATCTTCTTTTACCTTACTCTGTTTTTTAAAGGCGTTCTCCGGTTAACTTTTTAAATTATTTTATTAGGATATTGCTGCTGCCCTAGATTTGCTGCAGTAGTCACATACCATTGGCTGATATCACGAAGTAAGCGCTCCGAACAATGATGTAAGCCAATAAAATGTTACGGCTGCAGGGGTGATGTCATATTGGATTCAAAACTGGAAAAAAAAGGAAGACGAGAGGAGAGTGAGCATGGCACAGTATTGGATCCAAGGTGAGAGGAGAGGTGAGTATATATGTTATTGTATTTTAATAGGGAAGCACTGTTCTAAAAAAAAAAATAAGAATAATTAAACATACAATCCCTTAAATACTGTCTTCTGTGTGTAAGCCCACCTCCCAATGGTTCAACAGGCATGGCCAGAAAAAAAGAGAAATGACAATTATCAGTTCATTATCACACATTTGGTGATGCAATTGAGCATCAATAAGGGTTTTTCCTAGGGCGACTATTGCAGCAGAATTTCAATGTGTGTCCAAAATAGATATAAAAACTGAATTCCTTAGAAAATATGAATACATAGAACATTTCTAGAAATTGATGTTACCAGTTCTACCTAGCTATTTTTTACATTTAAACTATTTTGTTACTTATCCAACTTGTATTGTAACAGAACTGTAGATTTGCTGTATTGCTTCTTGAAGAATCTTTCATTTCACTTCCAAAGCTTTCTGGCAGAATTTCAATTGCTTCTTACAAAGCTGTACCTACAGTAGCTTCAAACTGGCACTGCAAGTGTTGTATGAACAGCATGATCATTCCCAATCAGCTATAGAAACGGCAGCCAGACAGGCAATGTATCAAAATTAGGTTTCCCACTTGGCAGCGTGCTGTGTTAATGACTCAGCCTTCAGGCTTTCTAATTCTGCTGATAAGCACACCTCGCAGTAAATTATTTTGTGTAGCACAGAATGTGTTTAAAGAAATTTGTGCCACACTGAAGGATAGTGTATTTTATACTGCAAAATATTTACTAATATTAATTAAATAAAATACAGTGAATAAAACAATATCAAGCAAGCAATAAGTGTAGGCAATATTTTAACTATTGCTCTTCAGCATGGGTTTATAAAATTATACTTGCATTTTCTTAACAATGCCTTTTCAGAATGTGATTGCTATGGCGATCAAGTGGTTCTACTCTATGCAAAGTGCATAGTCAGACATTTCTCTTATAGAAGCCATTGCATGGCCAATGTAGTATAATTTGGCAACCTTTTAAAGAGCCGTCCATGTAATAGCACATGGCAAGCAGAGTGGGAGATGCTTTCATAGAATGGCTCTCCATTTTGGCTCATAGAGTAGTGTCCAGAGCAGGGGACCCCTCACTATCTTGTCTATATGCCCTAATAAATAATATGGACAAGGGCTGTCTGCACGAGTCAACCCCTTCTATCATCTAGTGTGGACCTATACAATCTCCTCTAGACAGCCATCAGATACAGTACATCTGGACCTGACAGGGATAAATGGCAAGGATCGGGAAGGAAGAAAATTATAAGAAAATAATATGACCTATTTGCAGCCTCTAAAGCTCATACCATACTGTATATTTAGTGAAAACTTTAGGAAGAGGGTAATGGCGCCATGCTGGGAATTTGGGTTTCATTTTATGTATAAAATAGGGTCATTTTATTTCATAATTAATTTTTTTAGCAGCAATTGGGCAGTAGATACATTTGGACCCTTTATTTCCTCAGGAATCTGACAACAGGATCACCTATGCTGCCCTACTGGTGGTCTAGAATCTAATTCTCTATGTATCAACTTTGGTGGGCAAACTGAACTCAGAATGGAATAAACCCAACCAGCAGTTGCATGCAAGTAATGTACCATGCGCCTAAAAAGGTAAATGTAGGGTTTTGCTATACGATGATAGCAAGACCGACAATGACAAAGGCACGGATGAAGATGGAATGATAAATTAATTGAAACCAGAAGCAGGGCACCAAGCAAAACCTGATGCTAGCAACTAGCTTTCCCTAACTCTGTTGCTTAAACAAACCTGTCCCTAACAACAGACCCTCTTAGCCTATTCCATAGCTGACAACTAGTGTTGAGCGATTGCGTTGGCTATCGAGATCGATCGATAGTCGATAGTCGGCCGCTATCGATAAGGTTTTTCGATAGTGAGCATCGATTATGCGCGATGACCATTTAAAATCTATGGGAAGCAACAACACCTTCATTTATTACACCCAACAAGGCTGGAGAAGCTGAAATTAACATCCACAACAGTCAAATGGATACGTGCTACATCTTAGGCAACACACTTAGGTTATAAAAGTCACAGAAAAAAAGTCACAGACCATTTACTATCCCTGTCTTGTACCACAGCCTGACCCTTAATGTCGGGATTCGATCTCCTGGACCCTTGAATCCCAGACCGTTACCCTGCTCACTGAGCTATCTGGTCCTTTTGACAGCTCCAGTGCTGAACCTTGTTAGGTCCTTGTTTTCCCAGCCTTGCCCTGTGACATCATGTTGCTCCACCCCTGGACTTCCTATTTAAGCCCAGCCTTGAACTTCCTCCATGTGAGGTTATTGTGCTTGCTATAATCTTGCTCCTGTCTACGCTTCCTGCCTGCTCCTCGAAGACTGACATCGCCCGCACGTTACCGACCTCTGGCTTACCGACTACGCTTGCTGCCTGCTCCTCGAAGACTGACATCGCCCGCACGTTTACGACCTCTGCTTGTCGACTACGCTTCCTTCAGGTGGGTGCCTATTAGTCACAACCTAAGACTCTAACCGCTCCAGATCGTGACAGAATAACCTCACCCAAAAATGGAGTCTGTTGTGAACCACCCCGGGGCACAAGTGGCTGAGCTTCGGT
>JAODAL010057669.1:0-22537 GCA_025379985.1 Phyllomedusa bahiana | reverse complement strand
CTTTCTCCTTCATTCCTGAGGTGTGAGGGGGGGGGGGCTGAGCAGGGTGCCAGTTTACTCAGTTTACTCTGCATGTTTACTCAGATAATTACATTACGAACAGTGGATTCTCGATTCAAAGGACACAGGACCTTACGCCCCAGTCCCTTCAAAGCTCATGTTCCCCACCATTAGATAAGAAGTGCCAAAATAGCAGAGCAGCTCCTGTCAGCTCCTGGTCCTGTCTAATGTAATCTGTCAGGAAACCAAGGGCATGTAAGTCAGGCTGTAGCTCTCAGAGACTTCACTTTTTTGATGATATATATTTAGAAAAGTGATTAAATACCCATTTTGGAGGCTCCCACGTCAACATTAGATCATGGCAAAACCCCTTTAAGTATTACGTCTATTTTTCCAGCAAATAATTTTCTATTCTAGATGGTACATCATACTTAGTTGGAGATAGTTTTACTTATCTTGTGATTTGCTAGGCACATTTGGTTGCCATACCTACAGACATATTCTGCCCTACAGCAAAGTTTCCTATATCTTTGCACTTATGAAAAATGATGGTGCATGCTGCTATACCATATATACTGGAGGCACATGGAAGCATAGTAATGGTTAACATACGGTTATATGAATGAGCCCTGTTGTGGAAAGGCTCTTAAAGACCCTTCTAACCTCGTTGTGCGGCTTCCAAATTAATCAATAATTTCATAATTAAGACATATGCATATGAATGAAAAGATATGCTGACACAGATGTCAATTCAAAAACTTCTGATTTATTCCAAGCAATGCATGAGTTTATATAACCTCTGTTTAAAGCGGATCATATTTTTAATATATTAGTAAAACAATACGTCATTATTAGTGTTGAGCGATTACGTTGGCCATCGACATCGGTCGATGGTCGATAGTCGACCATCATCGATGATAGATTATGATCGATGACCATTAAAGTCTATGGGAGAGCAACAACACCTTCATTCTTACACCCAACAAGGCTGGAGAAGCTGAAATTAACATCCACAACAGTCAAATGGATACGTGCTACATCTTAGGCAATACACTTAGGTTATAAAAGCCACAGAAAAAAAGTCACACACTATTCACTATCCCTGTCTTGTACCACAGCCTGACCCTTAAACCTGCATCACCCACAAATTAAAAGTGCCAGAAGGCAGTATTATTTGAACCATCATTTTACTTGAACTGGACATTGACTATACCTAGTCCTGGAACGCAGCATGAGCCCCAAACCTGCATGACCCCCACATTTAAAAAGTGCCGGAAAAAGGAGTCTTTCAACCACCATTAAGTTTCATTGGACATAGACTATACCTGTCCTGGGCCACAGCATGAGCCCCAAACCTGCATGACCCCAGATTAAAAAGTGCCGGAAAAAGGAGTCTTTCAACCACCATTTTAGTTTCACTGCACATTGACTATACCTGTCCTGGGCCACAGCATGAGCCCCAAACCTTCATGACCCCCAGATTAAAAAGTGCCGAAAAAGGAGTCTTTCAACCACCATTTAAGTTTCACTGGACATAGACTATCCCTGTCCTGGGCCACAGCATGAGCCCCAAACCTGCATGACCCACAGATTAAAAAAGTGCCGGAAAAAGGAGTCTTTCAACCACCATTTTTGTTTCACTGGACATAATACTGTCCCTGTCTGGGTAGCGCTTGCTCCTCCGTATGAGTGCGGACCAATTGAGCTTCACTTGGAAATACTGGTGGTTAACGCTCCTGTTACACCCAGGTGCCCTTTTTCTTAGCATTCTTTTTCTCATTTTACTCAACGTGCTGGAGGAAATTGTTTCTGTACTTTGTTCCCTGTCTGTGCTCCATACTCCATGTCCTCTGAATAACCTACATCTGGTCAAGTTTTCCTGTACCTCCCTTGTACAATTCAGAGGAATTTTTTTACCAGCTATTTTGTACATGCAAGTTTTTTAGTATTTTAATTCTAGAAAACACATTTTTAAAGTAGTATGTAATCCCACCATGTCTTTGTTTCTCTTTTTTAATTGTATTAAATGGGTGTCTCACTACAGGGATTGCTAGCTATGTTAAAGATCTTTCAAAAACAAGTCATTTTGCAAGATGTGTCCATTAACAGTGTCCTACTTATTCCTGTTTCTGACAGCACCATCACCCTTGAGCCACTCTTGACAATTGTGAAGAACAAATGTCTGTTAGAAACCACATTTTTTACAATAGGACCTGTAGTCTAGCTGCAATTCACAGCAAAACGCCCCAAAATTCAAAACATGACAATTGTGCTGGATGCAGGTTCATTATAACACTGATGAACAGGATTGGCGACGCTGTTCATTACTGAGATTCACAGGGCCCGACCCAGCGATGACAGGCCTGACGGTCCTGCAACTGACGATCCGCTGGCATGCGTGTTGTCGCCAGCACGGAAGGAGCACCTTCTCTCGTACCTCTCCTCCATGTCCTACCCCCTCTTTGCTCGCTTACCACCTGAATTTCGCCTCCATGTTCAGAATAAAAAATTTGAGAGAGTATGGAAGAATTTGGAAAGTCTCTTATTAAAAGACGGCAAATCACGCTATTCCAAATCCCTCAAATCAAACAAAATTGCTGTGTTCACATTTAAAAAAACCGTATCTCAAATGTATTCTCAATGTATTCGATAATAAAAGGTATTTTTGGCACCTATCAATTCACATGTGGTAAACTACACAATGCTGGATTCAAATTTAACTGCAGGGTGGCTCTATCAACAAATCTGGACTTGGCAAAAGTGCAAAAAACACGTATCTGTAAAGTATTCGGAATATAAAAGGTATTTTTTGACACTATCAATTCACTGTGTGACTACAAAATTGCTGTATTCAAATTTAACTGCAAAGTAGATCTATCAACAAAGCTGGCCTGCGCCAAAGTGAAAAAAACACGTATCTGTAATGTATTCGGTAATAAAAGGTATTTTTTGGCACTTTCAATTCACCCGTGGTGGACTACAAAATTGCTGTATTCACAATTTAAGTGCAAGGTGCCTCAATGAACAAAGCTGTAGTGCGCAAAAGTGAAAAAAACACGTATCTGTAATGTATTCGGTAATTAAAGGTATTTTGGCACCTATCAACCGGTGCGGACTCCAAAATTGCTGGATTCTCATGTAACTGCACGGTGGCTATATTCAACAAAGCTGGAATGGGCAAAATTGAAAAAGAACACCTATCTGAAATGTATACTGATAATAAAAGTGGAGTTGCACCTAACAAAGAGACCTGCAGTTACTAGAAAAGATGTGTATCCTAATATAAGTTCAGGCTTCCCAATATCCAGGAAATATTTCAATAGAGAACTGTTAATAATAAAGCTATTGCAGTGCAATGTCTACACTAAGTCTTGGTGAACTTTATCCAGTATTCTTTATAGAGCTTGTCTGTGTTTGCCCACGCCCCCCCCCCGCTCCTCTCCTTGACTTTGCAGCGGTAGATGCTCCTTTAAAATTCTCTACCTAACTACATAAAATCTTCCAATCTCTGATCTAACTAAATTGTAAGGATCACAGCTAACAGTAGAGCTTTCTCTGTGAAGAAATAGAATAATTTCGCTGAGCTGTTTGGACACAAGCAGAGCGCACGTCCTACTGCTATGAGACGCTGAGAGACACTAAGGCTGAACAGGAAGGGCTGTTCTATGTAAAAAGAGGTCATGTGATTTTTCCAGCCAATCGCAACCATATACATCCCAGTCATGATGTCGCACACATATCTCACCCTGCTCTATTCTGTAAGCTGATTTTCTGGTCGCCAAAATGACAGGAAGCGCCAAAAATGGCGCGATATTAATAGATGATGCACAGAGTTTAACCTAAATTATCGCATGATCTAAAAATTTCGATCAACATAAAAACTGTGCCGATTTCAACTTTGTCGATAATTATCGCTCAACACTAGTCATTATACATCATTATGCATGGATTGCATATTCTATGGGTCAATAACTTAATTAAGCCTCCCCATAATTATCATACCAAAGCCTAACCTGATAAGTTTATCGGTTACTTATCAATTACATCATCTAAATACATATCCCTTAATTTTATTAAAAAATGCTTGGTGGAGGTATTGTCTCCAATCAGATCAGAACCCTCTGTTTCAAGAGTTAACTCTTAGGCCCCGTTCACACGGCTTATTTGTCCACGGATTGGCGCCGTACTCCGCGCCGGATTTGCGCTGCAGTACGGCGCCAATCCGTCGGAGTAATTACGGTAATCCACAGCTCTCATAGAGAATAGTGGATTCCGTTGCTTCTCCCCGCTCGGCGAATCCGCCGTGGGGGGAGAAAGTGACATGCACATTATTTACGGCGCGGACGCGCCGTAGATAATTGCAGTCTATGGGGTCGGGGAGCGGCTCCCCCGCCGCGCTCCGGCCCCGCCCTGTCCCGCCCCTTATTCACGCCGGATTTGCGAGCGCAATCCGGCTCACAAATCCGCCGTGAATAAGCCGTGTGAACACGGCCTTACTCATTTATTTAACTTCCCTTAAAACTTCCCCCTCAATTCTGTAGGCACTTGTGGTTTTCCGTTTTGTTACTGTCTACTTCTGGGCGTTTAGCCAAATATCATAAATGAGGAACTGAAATTCAGAACTGGTGACCTAACCTTTAATAACATAAGATATGACAAGTTATAACAGTACAGCCGAGCTGAAGAAGCTAGAACAAGATGGAAGTGTCAGCCATTTTGTCTCATACGAAATTGCAAACTTAAATCACCAAATCAATCCATAGAATGAGCAACATAAAATAACTTAATTTTCATAACAGCCCTAAAGTCACCTATTACAGTAGATGAGCTACCTTACTGGCTAGAATCTATTCTGTGTAGTCTCTCCATTATTATTATTAACATTTATTTTAAAGCGCCATTGATTCCATGGCGCTGGACATTCGAGGGGGGTCACATACATAGTGTCAAATGAGAACAATAATAAAAATGAATGACTTGTAACTGGCACAGGGGGAGAGGGGACCCTGCCCGTGAAGGTTTACAATCTACAAGGAGGAGGGAAGAGACAGGAGGAGAGGGCAGACATGTTTGTGGGGTAGTACAGTGGCAGCAGGGTTATTGTAGGTTATACGCAACCCTGAAGAAGGGGGTTTACAGGTTTCTTTTAAAAATGGTGAGAGGGGAAGAGATCGATATGTTGGGGCAGTCATTCCAGAGTGGGGGTGAAGCACGGGGAAGTCTTGGGCGGTTAGGGGAGTATAATTGGGAACAGAGAAGAAGGCCCTGTGAGGAGCGGGATTGCGTGAGAGGAGATATTTTTGGATAAGGGCAGAGATGAGGGAGGGGAGAGGTTTGGAGGCCTTGTAGGTCGGGGTTGCAACTTAAATGAATGCGTGGGCATTGGTAGCCAGTAAAGGGATTGACAGGGGGTAGGAGAGGGTAGCGAGGGAGAGGGGTGGTAAGAGGGGGGCGCGAGTTGAGAAGGGTTTTTAAAGGGGAGCAAGGTGCTAGATGGGAGGCCCAGAGGGGATGTTGCATTAGTCGAAAGGGAGATGACAAGGGATGGGCGAGTGCTCTATCTTTTTTTGGTGCAAAGCCCCAGTGACTCGTCAGAGGATCGTTAATCATTTTTTTGCTGTTTTTTTTAACGGTATCATGTTTTTGGATATATGTATTTTTTTTGTTATATTTTTAAATGCTCAGCGCATTTTTTTTAATTGTGAAGTAAAAGTTATTTTTTATTAAAACCAAATTTCTTACGCGCCCCCTTTTTTTTTTGGTTTTTCTCTTTGTGTGTGATGGAAAATTTACCTGATTTGACTTAATTTGGGGAATAGGTTCTTGTGACAGGGCATGGAAAGCTTTTTGTGGTTGAATTTGGGGAACAAAAGGGATGCGAGAGATTTTTTTTCAGGGGGAAGGGGCGGCAGAGGTGGGGTTTTTGGGATGTGTGGTTTGAAGGGGAGTCGGGTTCCCAAGGCAGCGGACTTGCGGAACAGGTGAGAGTGTACACCCATTGACAGTGTAAGAGATCAGGTGGAGGGATGGGGGGGACAGTGGAAAGATTGAATTGTTTTCCACTTTTATTTTTTGGAGAAGGAGGAAAAAAGGAGGAAATGGCGATAGACAAAAAGGGGACCCGGAGAGAGAAAAGGGTGACTCGGGCCCGGAGATGTAGATTTGGGTGTCTCAGATACGGGGTAATGAAGCCATGAAAAAGCTATGAGTTACCCAGACCAAGTTTGTAGATAGAAAAGAGTAAAGGACCCGGCTGACCCCTGGGGGACACACAAGGTTGCCGGGGGAGGAGATGGAGCGAGAATGAAGAAACTGAAGTTGATAAGAGGTACGGGAGATCCAGGAAAAAGCCAAGTCCTGATTTCCGAGGGAGGAGAGGATGTTAAACGGGAAGTGGGCGACAGTGTCAAACAGAGGACAAGTCTAAAGGGGAAGGGGCAGGTAAGGGTGAGGCTTTGGCATTGCTAGGCCCATTGGTGACCTTGGGTTATGGGGTTTCGGTAGAGTGGGTTTGGGGCGGAAACCCGATTGTAGGGGTAAGAAAAGAGTTGGGGGAGAGGTGGGAACAGTTAAAGGGGTGTGCTGTCTAGGAGTTTTGGGAAAAAAAGGGAGCGTGAGATGGGGCGTGTTGGGCAAAGGAGGGTCAAGGGGTGTTTTTTTAAAGGGTGGGGGTGCAGAGCATGTTTAAAGGAGGAAGGGGAAAATGGCCGGGTGACGATAAGTTGAAAAGATGGGGGAGGGGCGGGATAAGCGCACTAAGGTTTTGGATAAGATGTGAGGGAGTGGGTCAAGATTACAGGGGGTGAGGTTTGGTTTGGACATAGGAGGGGAAAATTTAGTTAAAAAGTGGGGAAAAAAAGTTAAGGGGGAAGCATTTTGCAATATAGAGGGGGGTGCTGGGGTTTGGGGGGTGAAGGCTTTTTTGATAAGTTGATCTTGTGTGAATGAATGGCAAAGTCGTTGCTGAAAAAGGGAAGGGGGGAGGAGGGGAGGGGGGGAGGAGAGGTTAAAGGGGTTGATGTTGTCTGGGGTTTGAGCGAGGGATATGGATTTGGGGAGTAATCCTGTTTTGGTAGGGTGGGCAGATTTAAATGTGTTATGTTTTTTTGTTGAGGCAAAGTCACGGGGGGAGCGGTTTTTTCCCGCGGGTTTTGCAATTCTGGAAAAGCTCCTCAGCTGTTTATGGAGTCGTGGCCAGGGGTTTTCTGTTGATTTTTTCGGGTTTTGTGTGTGTGAGGAGCGAATGAGTCAAGGGTGGTCGTAATTTTGTGGTTTAGAAAGTGGTGGCTGGTCGGGGCTTAATGAGGAATGGTAAAAAGGGGTGTAAGAAAATCAGAAATGCGAGGGGGGAGGTTTTGAAGTTCCCGAGGGGTGCCTAGATGTGGGGACAGGGGAGCCGGAGGGGTTTGGGGATAGAAGGTGAGCAATTTTGGCAGATATGGGGTGGGGGGAGTTAGAGAAGTCAGATGGGGGCAGAGGCGGGTAAGATGAGGGCCAGTGTTGTCATCTTTTTGGTGGCTCCAAGGTCCACGGGGAGATCAAAGGGAAAAACAGAGGTGAAAGGGTTTGTTGGAAGCGAGTGGGGGGTGTCAATTGGGATATTGAAGTCTCCCTGAAAAAGTGGGATGTGGGGGAAGAAAAATGGAAAAGCCAGGAAGCAAAGTGGTAAAAGGAAGGATTTTGAAAGGGCCCGGTGTCTTTAGACAACAGCCCTTAAAGGGTTGGGGGGTGTGATGCGGACGTTGCCCCTCAAGGAGGAGAGTGGAGGGAAAAGGAAAGGGGAGAGGGGAAAAAGGAACAAGTGTCGGGGCAGGGGGGGGCCAACACCTCCACCAGGCCCTTTTTCCCCAATGAGAAATCTTTAGACCCCCACTTATGCCCTAGATGTTGGATGTTCCATTGTGCATTATAATATATAACAGATAATCCTAGACGTGGACTCAACTAGACTTGGACTTAATGTTCTCCTAAAAGGTCCTGACGAATAAAAATATTTTTGCTTATAGCATCTTTGATGTCTTTTTTCAAAGCGGGTAATTATTTAAAAAATGGGAGGGGTGGAAATTTGTGTTAGTAGTGATAATATTTGTTCAAATTTAAGGAGACCCTCTTGTGGGCCCAATAAAAGTAATGAGGGTCCCTTAATAGGTGGTCATAACAAAAAGGGGAAAACTACAGGTGGAGCAAATTTTTTCTCCCTTTGGGTGGAAAAAATTAAAGATGGGGAAAATATGCGATGTGTCCCCCAAAAAGTAACTGAAAGGTCACAATTACAATGACGGTAATAGACACCTGAACTTCTACACTTTTTGTATCAGAACAAGAAAGCTCAAGAAGAGGAGCAAGATCACAGAAAAAATGGTCAATAATGTTAGGGCCACAGAAGTCTAATTGAACTATAAGGATTTCTGTGATCATTGACAGAAGAAAACTGACCACCCAACATAGGATAGCCAAACAATGGGGAAGACTCTCCTTCATAATGGTTGTATAATGCAATGGGTCACAGATGGCCAAGTATCGGTCATAGGACATCACTGCAAGAAGGGCACATTCTATAAGGGCAGAAGCACCAAAGAAATATAACTGCAGGTCACAAGACAGAGCGGATATGGAACATGTCCCCCTAGCAATGACTTTCAGAGTGTTTGTACCAACATTTGTACTTATCAGGATGTCACAGAGGGAAAGGTGGGTGAGGAAGATGTACATGGGTGACTGCAGATGAGAAATAGAGGACACTAATCCAATAATGAGAACGTTCCCGAGCAAAGTGACCACATAAATGCTGAGCAGAATAAGGAACACAAACAACCGGAACATGTGAAGGTCCGGAAATCCCAGAAGGATGAATTCAAAAACACTGGTCTGATTGTACCCGGACATTGTGAGATTGTTACAGGAGGTCAATATGACAAAAAATAATATCACTGACCAAAGTCAAAATTCAGCAAAATAGCAAAAATTGTAAAAATGGACAAATTTGGAAGGAATTATAGAAGATAAGTCATGTGTCCACCTTTGGAATGTATTTTACGAGTGGAAGCAGGGTCATGGAAAATCCTTCACTTACATGATGTCCCCTGGACTTATCCAATAAAACACAGAGAGTATTAATATGAAGTATTTTAACAATTTTAAAAATAAAATTGTACTTTTTCTTTCCTTCAGTTTTCAGTGCGGACCTAAAAAAAAGGGCCCCTGTGATAATTAAAGACTAAGAGAGACTGTACAGAGAAGTGAAACAAGGTTCTGAGTGAATGTCATTATATACTATGGACCAGAAGATAAAAAAAATCACAGAAGAGGTCCCAGTCCTGTATCTTGGGATAAGAACATTATTATTTTTCTAAATGACATTTTTAACAAATTATAAATATATTCAGAATTGTGATTTTTTTTTAGCCGATTTCTGGAACCAAAATCTATTGTAATCTCTATAGTTATTAGTTTCTGTATATTATTCAGCCTTTCCTGTAGTAAATAAAAATATGACAATTTTTTGGGTCATATTCACAGCTCAATGGCTGGACTTGACTGGAGCCAGTAGCAGGCAGCTCTGGCCTATATGCTACCTGAAAAAATTGACAGGTGCAGCTAATTGCTGAGCAGTATGTCACATACCCCATGCTAGGGAAAACAATTTGATGATAAAAAAAAAACTGGCCACATTTCATAATACCTGTTCACACAGAATGCTAAAAAAGCCACAATATAATCCATTGTTGTGTTTTTTGAGTAAGTAATGTCCCATTTTTCTGTTTTTAATGTAAATTGTTAGTATAGAGACTTGCAAGACATGAGGACCGTTGCTGTCGGTTGTGAGCTTACGTATCGGGGCCCCTTACCATCTAATACCTTCATATTTAAATTTTTCCAGTCTGTCATATTTTTTTTCTGCCCAACAGTGCGGGAGACGGAGTGGTGCCTGTGTTTTTGTGGTGGACACCTGAAAATCTGGGCAGCTCGCCTAGTCTATAGTATGGGTGTCACTAATAGGTTGTATGCAGCATGGTGACACACGTAATCTGTATTTATGGCACCCTTCTGTATGCCTTTTATATGCAATTGTAGTACGAGCATACCACCCCCCTCATTCACTGAGGGTATGTGAGTGGTTCGTTTTATTGCTATTTTTGCATTTGTGCAAATCTCCCATGCATTTACTGTGGCTTTTTTGCTGCTGGTGTAAAACGGTATTAAGTTTATGTGCGTTTTTTATCATCTAATTGGTCCACTAGCAGTGGGGTATGTGAGTGCTGCCTCAGCAATTGGTGCACCTGTTAATTTTTTCCAGGTCAGGCATAGAGGCCAGTGCTTCTGCTTACTGGGTTCAGTGTAGTACAGACATTGAGCTGGGAATATGGCCTAAAAATTGTAGTGTTTTGTTGAGTAAGTTATTGTCCCCATTTTTTTGTATGTGTTTTTCTGTAGTAAAATCAAACAGACCAATCAAACAGAGAGAGGTCTTGTTTGGTCACCTGTAGATATAGACTGGATGTGTCAGCTATAGGAGCCTGGGAGCATCGTAATGGTCCAGTTTTATCTACCATTTGCTTCTGGATTTTACTCAGCTGGAACCTTTGCCTTGTATCGCAACCAATAGTCTCTCCAGAACAATGACTTTTCCAGATATCATTCCAGCTATTTTAGTTACCTTGAGGCATCATCTGATCCTGGAGATCGTCAAGTGGAATTTTTGCACTTTCTGCTGCTCATCATGAAATCACCTTTCCTTATGAAAAGAATTAAACCTGGAAATATTCAGTGGAAAAGAATCAAAATGAGACTTGTCTGGAGGAAATTTTCTCTTCATCTTTAAGATTTTGGGAAAAATGAAATGTCCAAAGCTAAATATTTTTTTTTAAACACAAATGTGCTATTTTTCATAATTTTTTAGGACACTTTTTTAATATTTGCACAGAGATGTTTTCCAGGAGCACATTACATCTTCTTCTCATTCTTATATAAATTGAATAGTGGAAAATAGATGTGGATCTATTTATATGTGTTCCAGGGCTCCAATTAGTTTTTTTTTTTTTTTTTTTTTTTGTTTTTTTTTTTTTTTATTTTTTTTTTTTTTTTTTTTTATTTTTTTTTTTTTTATTTTTTATTTTTTTTTTTTTTTTTCTTTTTTTTTTTTTTTTTTTTTTTTTTTTTTTTTTTTTTTTTTTTTTTTTTTTTTTTTTTTTTTTTTTTTTTTTTTTATTTTTTTTTTTTTTTTTTTTTTTTTTTTTTTTTCTTTTTTTTTTTTTTTTTTTTTTTTTTTTTTTTTTTTTTTTTTTTTTCTTTTTATTATTTTTTTTTTTTTTTTTTTTTTTTATTTTGTTTTTTTTTTTTTTTTTTTTTTTTTTTTTGTTTTTTTTTTTGTTTTTTTTTTTTTTTGTGTTTTTTTTTTTTTTTATTTTTTTTTTTTTGTTTAAAAAAAAAATTAAAAAAAACGAAAATTACCTGAAGGATAAACAAGATCTAATCATACACATAAGACACAGAGGGAAATCAAAGGATTTGGGATTTTCAAGCCGACCTGATCATGCACAGGAATATGAATATCTATATTTTTAGTATCAGCAGCTGATCTGCATATTCTTAAGTTGATATAGCTCCCTGTTGTTGGATTGTATTGAATACAAACAGTTAATGATTTTTTTTGTGGTATTGGCCACACTTTAGCCCAGGACAGAACAGAAGATACCGAGGAAAATAATGATGAATCAAAATCCTTCTTTGCTGTCAAACTCTACCAACTTGGTTTCAGCTACTAAATGAAAGCGTCTCACATACTATATGGGATAGGAGGATGTGAACAGGGCAGAGCTTATGCTCGTAAGTGGGCATTCCTTGTAAGATCAGGGGCATTCCTAAGCAGGGTTTGGGTGTTTTTGAATGAGGTGTGGACACTCCTGGGAGTGGGACTAAAATCTCCTGGATTACTAATTACTAATGAGTTGGCTTGGCAGGTACAAAAGAAAAGAAGCATTTGTCACACATTAATAGTAACAAACAATAGATGGGCTACATGTATATAGTGATGTGATGCTTCACTCACGTTTCGGCCGCCATCTTGGCTCGGCTGGGGGTTAGTCAGCTCTGGGATCGCCGTCTTTCGTAGGTGGAATGGCACTCAGACCACCAGTTTTCAGTTTAACATGGCCTCAGACAGCTTTATGAGCAACAGCAGAAAAGATAAAAACAAACAAATCCTTCAGGGCCGTTGGCACTGACTAAACGCTTTAGTCCCTCTCTATACGTGGATTGGGGGACCTAGCGTCAGTACTACCAATGCACCTCAGATCTCACAAATGGTATAGGCTTCCACTCAGCATTTGGGGGCAGAGCTCTTCTTCAGTCTGCTGCTCCCATCACCCAGGTAGCAGACCATGCCCCAAGATTAAACAGGAGTACCAGGCTTTTAGAGGCCTCCAGAGATGTGTCAAGACCTGGCTGGAAACACGGGGAGTAGACGCCAACCCAAAAACGCATATTTGGGGGGGGGGCTCTATTTACCCCCTCCCAATAGAGCCGACCCAGGAATGGCTGAAAAACTTGGTGGCGTATGTCTTGCAGATATCCAGCTTGTACACCTCTAGAGGAAGCAAAATTGCAACTGCACAGTGGTCGCTCTGCCACAATATATATATATAGATTATTATATATATAAATATATTATAATATATAATATATATATACAACATATTCAGTAGAACATGGGGATTGGTGTCACAAATAAATTTGGCTAATCGGGTTTCCCAATGAGACAGTGACAATGCAGTAAAGTCTTTTGTCCAGGCCGTTATGGGTTTATTTAAAATGGCAACAAAAAGGCAGCCTTGAAGGGGTTGTCTCACTTCAGACAATGACGGCATAGTGCTAGAATAAGCCAGCATTGTTGATTGGTCTGGGTCTCAAAGCTGTGTTCTGGACTATTCCAAAATGAACCCTGGAACTTCTCTTTTCTGAATAGAGAGGTGGTAAGGAAAACCCCATAGACATGAAAGGGAGTTCTGATTACAACATCGCTGCTTGGCTAAACTTGGAACTCTCATCATGGCATGGAGAGGAGTCCTGACCACTTCAGAAAAGAGTGGTTTTTAATCTTGTTTAGGAGATAGGTGCTGACCCAGAGGGTGGGGACCTGCTTCTTGTTAGAACATTGTGGTATATCCTTGCGATTATGCCATCTATTGTCTAATGTGTGACAACTAGTGTGAGCGATATATTATGTCAAAGTTGAAATCGGCACATTTTTATGTTGATCGGAATTTTTCGATCACGCGATAATTAGGTTGAAATCTGCGCATAATCTATTATTATCGCTCCATTTCCGGAGATTCCTGTCATTTGGCGGCCAGAAATCAGCTTAGAGGAATAGTGCAGGGTGTGCTTGGTGTGAGACATCATGACTTGCATGTTATGTTGTGATTGGCTGAAAAATCACACTGACCGCGTTTTACATAGACAGCCCTTCTGTTCCTGCATCAGTGTGTGTTGTGTATCATAAGGGCTGGGACGTGTGCTCGGTCTCTCTCCATACAAGCTCAAGCGAAACAGTTCTCTTTGTTCACACAGGAAACTATGCTTTTAGCTGTGAACCATTAGAACATTGTAGATTAGAGAATTTAAGTTTTTTTGTGAGTTAGGTGAGAGTTTCTAAAGAAGCATCTAGCGTGTACAAGGCCGCGAGGGGAGCAGGGGGGGGGGAGGTGCGGACGAATACAGGACAGGACCAGACTGGCAGGCTTTTGAAAGGAGAGTGGATATTGTGCAGCCCAGACTCTGCTTTGACCCCAGTATTGAAATGGACTTTTTTTTATCCAGGTTTTGGCAGTTGTTTGCTGAAATGTTAGCTTGTAGTTTGTGGAGCCTGTATTGATATTTGGGATACAGATCTTTACTTGGTAATGCAGGTTGTATTTGATAGTGCAAACTCTCCTTTTATTATCTGTACACAATTTAATTAGTTTTTTTTTTTTTTTTTTCACTTGGTGCAGCTCAGTTATTGTTCCAAAGACCCACTTTGTAATCACAATAGGATACAGAACTTTTCTAGTCACCTGCAGTGTATTTATAGGTGCAAAAAAACGTTTTATTATCACGTACACAATTTAATTAGGTTTTGTTCACTTTGGCGCAGGCATTTTGTTCAAAGACCTCTGGTACGGATATTACATATAGAAATTTGTTATTATTTGGTGTATTTAATAGGTGCAAAAACACCTATATTATCGAGTACACATGTAATTATGTGTTTTTAACTTTGGCGCTGTCAACGGATTGCCCCTGAGACCCTCGTCCCGGGTTCGAGGCGCATCCGTGCCACGACCTGAGTGGCGCCCGTCCCGCACCTCGAGTCCGGGGTCACGCTCATCCCGCTGGCCCGGGTCCCCAGTGACTTACACCGGCCACGCTCCTGCCCCAATCCGTCTCGGTCCCTCGGCGTGCGCACTGCGCCGCCCTTTGGGAGCGGCGCGCCGGCAGTCTGAGATTTAAATGGACAGTGCGCGGTATATTGGCTATTACCGGGCAACTTGCTCCTATTTTAGCCCAGCCTCTTACAGTGGCCATTTGCCGTATCTTTAGTGACCATGCCTATTGGGAAAGAGTTCCAGAAAGCTTTGTTTTGCCTACCGTGTACCGAACCCATTTGCTTACGTTTACGACCTCGATCCTTACCGTCTGCCTGGACCTTCTGCCTGTCTACGTTCACGAACCTCAGCAGCCTGCCCTGACCTTCTTGCCTGTCTCGGACTACGAGCCTGACTTGCGATTCTGTACCTTGCCTACCCTTGGCCGCCACCGCAGGCAAGCTCGCCGGTGGTAGTGCTGGTGGACTTCCCGCCGCAGCAAGTCCATCCCGCTTTGCGGCGGGCTCTGGTGAATACGGGACCAACTTACATTCCACTCCTGGTGTGGGCTTACGCCATCACCTGCGGTGGTCCAGAGGATCCACCTCCAGACCGTTACAGGCGCAGCCCAGTTTTGTTGAAAAACCCATCTTGTACTTATATAACCATAGAGAAATTTGCTAGTAATTGCAGGTGTATTTCATAGGTGCAGAAACCCACTTTTATTATCCTTATAATTTCAAATAGGTGTGCTTTTTTACTAGGTGTGGGGCCATTTTTGTTATAGAGCACCTTGTACTTTAATTTAAATACAGAATTTTTGTTAGTTACTGTTGGTTGTATTTCATTGTGCAAAAACCACGTTTGTTATCCGTATAATTTTAAATAACTGTATTGCACGTGGTGCGGCACTAGTTTTTTTAAATAGCCACGTTGTACGACAATTCTATATAAAAAATTTTCTAGCAAACTGTTTCGTTTGTCATTGCTGGCAAAAAATGAAATGTCTCATCCGTGTAACTTCTAAATAGTTTTATTGCGCTCGGTGAATCTCAGTTTGTGCAGACTAGGCGCACTTGTATGATAGTTTGTTGAAAACTATCATTTCCTAGTGCTACTGAGCAGTTTAAATCCCTGGGGGACACGAAGGAAGAACACTGTGATTTTGTCTACGTTTTCACCAGACCGCATTTCACAGGTATTCGCTGTAACATTTCAGTTTCTAATTCCTAGTTGGCTGGTAGGAAATTAGAGGATTTAAAGAATAGCTGTATTTGCGTCTTTTTAATAAGAGACTGTCAAAAACCTTCCATACTTTCTTAAATTTTTTCTTTCTGAAACATGGAGAGAAATGCAGGTGGTATGCGAGCAATGAGGGGTTTAGAACCTGGTGGTAAGAGGTACGAGAGTAGGTGCTCCTCCAATGCTGGCGATAACCGCATGCCAGCGGGATCGTCGGTTGCAGACCGTCTGGCCTGTCATCGCTGGGTAGAGACCTGTGAATCTCAGTAACGACAGCGTCGCCAATCTGTTGTTCAGTGGTTAATGCAACCTGCTTCCAGCAGTCTTACTTCCTCGTCCTACAGTCACGGCCACAAATGTCTTCATCTGCATCATCTGATCCGTTCCAAACATGAAGCGAAGGCAGCCCAAATGTCAACTCGTGTACCACCCTGTGGATAATCCATTTCTGAAGACCTCCTTTGATGACACCAAAATGCGGTTTGGTCAGAGGCATGTTAAATATCAAGAGGCCAAAGGGATGATTTTGTCTGCTCTGACGCCAGTTACTGATGCCATCAGGAGGAGGTGAAGGAAGCCGGTATATCGGCGCAAAAATCCCGGGCGGCAGCAAAGCCTTGCAGTGCCTGTTGCTTGTAGCCGCGTTGGATATGACTGCAGAATGTCAGGGCGAACCAAAGTTCACCTGTGTTGATTGATGATGACGACATTGCGGATCCAACGTGGTCTTTCAGCAGAATTTGCTTGCGAGCGCTCCCACTGGACGAGGAGGTAGACGATGGGGGGGTAGTGTCAGTACGGTATCCCGCCTCAAAAAGGGAGAGGGCGGTCGCAACAAGTCGCTGAGATGATTCGCCAGCCACGATCAGCGGAAACACCGCTCCTCGTTATCGCCATCTAAAGGTCCAGGACCTCTCTAGCCTGGGCCTTTTTCGAGCAAGCCTCTGATTCATCCAGCGATGTATATGCCTCCTTTGCCGTAAATCGCATAAGTAGAGGCTAGAAACCTTAGGTGTTTAACCACCACCAAAGGTCTAGTCTCATGCAGCGAATGCATGAGTAGGAAATGGAGGCAACACTTGGCCAAAAAAAGGCCAGACTGACCGCGGGGCCTCCAACCACTGTCACACCTCTATTATACGGCCTCCTCCTCCTCCTCTGCCACACAAGCGTTCTCAGTGACCATGGTCTCTCAGAGAACATGATCAGGGTTCAGCCTCCTCTTCTGCCTCACTGTCACCCGAGTCAACAGCACCACCAGAGAACCCATCATACCCATTCTTCTTCCACCAGTTTGACATCCTGCACGCCGTACAGCGGCCAGTTATAGCAGCCAGCCTTCTGTCTTATGGGAAGAAGAAACACATTTAACACCAAACATCCCAAAGCCAAAAGCCTGAATAGTCGGCATTGCCAGGCTTTTGGCCTGGGAAATGATGCCTTTCCGTCTGGTGGTCACAGTTGGGTTCCGCCACGTCATGGGCCTTGCCTGCCCAATAAAGATGCAGAGCAGGCATTTCTTGCAGAAAATCCGTACCGTCCTGGCCAGCACGTGTCATTAACACTAGGACTAATGGACTAGTGACCCCGCCTAGAAGCTACTGGAAAGAGTCATTTTGACTCCTTGCTTGATTTTCGTTTATTTTTAGAGTTTCAATTTTTGGTTATTTTTAATAATTATATTTTTTGTAATGTAATTATTATTGTGGAGAATCCAACAGTAATGCTTTTGATTGGTTTTTTTTTCTGCTTTCTTATTTTTTTCTACAGAAAACAACAATAATTATAATAGGACGTTTTTCAAACTTTTTTTTATTTCAAGTGAACACATATAAACAACAACTGAGAAACAAAAAGCAGAGAAAATTGTAGGTGGAGGAAGCATAAATGAAAATTATGCGCAATTTCACATTAACACATTTGGTGTTTTGGCTTTTTTAGGACATTGCCTGGTGATTTATGGCAGTACATTGCCACCACAAAGACTTACCAAATGTAGTACATTGCCGACAGATATTTTTTTTTGACTTTTCTTTGATCTGGCAAATTTTTGTTTGAAACCATCACTTCTGAGCATGTAAAAACTTGGGGACGCGGGAACCTGTTCCCTTTCTCGTGACATAAGGACATCACTCTCTCACAAGGTGCAAAAATGCCTTGCGGACATTTTTTGGTGGGTAATCTCCTTGAATATTATCCATGCATTTATACCGCAATGTCTAAGGCATTTTCAATGCAGAACAGGCCATCTCCTTGTGCATGTTGTGTGGTTTTTTTTAGTGCCCATCTGATCCACTACATCTACTCCATATTTTGTTTTCATTGTAAACTTTAACGTTTCTGGTGTTTTGTTATCGGATCAGACGCAAACAACAACATTGGATGGTCGGAACTCAAAATGACAACAATTTGTTGACCTATTCTTGATATACTGTAGTGTAAATTGTCTTCATTTCTAAACACTTTAGTGTTGTACAATTCCTTTTCATGGATTTTATTTCTTTGGGCATTCTCGCCTTATCTTCTTCAGTGTTCCCACGATGGTTGTTCCTTTGCTTTTTAGCTGTTTTAAGTAATTTTATGAAGTAAATATTTATCGGTTTAAACATTGCGACCTTTTTTCAAAAACGGGACCAATAACTTCATTACCACATGGTCAGCTAAACGGTCCTCAGCACGGGTGTGTCATCTTTGCCTAGATAAGGGAAGCATTTGCCAGATATTTGCTATCCTTATTCACAGACTAGCCCGATATTGTGCCTTATTTATCTGGTTGGAGGATGTACTGAAGTGAATGGACACCTAGTTTTGTTGGAAAAGTGTCATCCCCGTTATGTATGGGCCAGGTTTGTAACACGCAATACAATTTTCAATAAACCTGTCCCACACAGTAGAAATATAGAGCAAACTTGTCCGTTTGCAGTCTCTCAGATAGAGTAGATTTCTCATCAAATCTGAGAAACCTCATAATTTCAACAAAGCGGTCCTAGACGGTTCGTGCCAGATATTCCACGAGCATAGAAATATCGCAATGAATGCATCTAGCTCCTCATCAGATAGAGTAAAACTGTAAATTATTGTTCCTGCATGATTCTGCATGCGTACATTTCTTTATATGTGTAATATAAACTGAATCAAAAAAATAAACGCCAGCGCTCAAAGGACTATCGATAATGATATTTATTCTGGCTGTATCCTGTAGGGCAAGGTGACTTCTCGGAGATATTTGGCTGTCACGCTACAGGCATGTGTTCTTCCAATTTCAACAGGTTTCCATTTATACATCCGCTGAAAACTAGTATTCTTCAGATTCGCTTCTCTGGTGTTGTGTTGCATTACCTTCGGCCACCATAGTTACTGTTGTTCTTTCATTTCTGGGACGTTTATGCTGTTTTTTTTCTGTCCACGACCAGGAGGATGGTGGACGAGGCAACATAACTGCATGAGCCGATCCCCAGTGATGTGCTTGGAATATCCTGGAAAAAAAGTTGATGAAATATTCGAATTTTTGTTTTGTAGGGTCGTGCACAACTGCTGGATTAGAGGCGGAATATCCGACCGGATATTCTCACCACAATCCGGCCCATTACCTGCCGCTCAGGTACAGAGCGGAGTTTATACATGAAGCTCCGCTACGTACCCCGGGCTGAGACGATGTCTGGGTCGGAGCCGTGATTGCGCGTAAGCAAGCGCTGCTCTGTTTCCTGACAGCGGCTCCAGCGGGTTTCGGTGCGGAAGCTTCGGCGCTATAGAGCGGGCAAGGTTCGGCCTGTATTGCGGCAAGAATTCCAGATGGCTATTCTGCCAGCATTCTGTAGTGTGCACAGGCCCTAACTCAGTGTGTGGAAGAACAAATAAAAACACATTATACTTACTTCTGGATTTGTTCTTCTGAGTCTTCAGATTCACTTGATGTTCTGAGGAATGAAATTTCAATCACTGTCAGAATCAATACATGTTCCTGCAATTCGGATTCCGATCATTCTCCGGTATGGATTACAAAGTAGCCAGGAATATCCTGAGGCTTTATCAAACGTCTTCTCTCAATTTTCCTCAAATATTCCATAATTCTATATAGTTCCCTGGCTGAAAAATAGAAATGAATGAAAACTAAAATAAATATAACTGTTCTGCCACCTTCAAAAGTAGGTGGGCAGAATCAGTTGGACAGGCAGCTAAACTATTTCCATAACAATTCATACCTGTATGAGTCTGTCTGGTCTGTTCTCTTTGTCTCTTCAGCTGAAATGATAGTAAAGTTACTATCCAGAATATCTGTCTCCTGCTAGAACCTTAGAAAAACTCCACCCTCATTAGCATTATGACTAAGAGCCTAGAGTAAAAGCTATTTTGTTCAAGCATTAATCAGTTATACAAGCAGGTAAAAAAAGGAAAATGTAAAAGTTGACATGTAATTGAACTACATCTATAATGAACATCAGGGTAATAAGACAGATGAAAAAAATTATGCACAAAAACCTTTATAGCAACATTTATGTGACAAAGGGACCCAAAAATATAGTAGTGAGTCAAAATGACTCCCTTCAGTCGTTCTTGGTAATTTTTGAATAAAACGTGCAACTTTTTCACAAAATTAATTTTATTTCTCACCAAAATTTTTTTTCACATCATATTTGTGGAAAAGTCACGGTAGTTTCAAGCCAGAATTCTGAAAAATTAGTCACCAGAAGAGAAATAAAAACGAAAAGAGTCAATTGACTCCATCAGTAGTTCTAGTGTTAAAATCTGCAGCGCGTTTTCTGCATCTGTGTCCGACAAATTCCACCTGACCACCGACACATGGACTAGTAAGCACGGTCAAGGCCGCTATATCTCTGTGGCAGCTCACTGGGTGAGTCTGGGTGGATGTCTCTGGTGGTGACGGTGGCTCTGAGGCTCGGCGCCCGCTCTTCCAAAACCGCAGGTGATGGTGCAGGGTTCTTTCCCCTAAGGTCCTGTCTGGTGGCACTCCACGTGCCAGAGGAAACCAGGCTGTGTTGAAATTAATCTGTCTTGGAGACCGTCACACAGGTCAGGAAGCTGGGAGGCTCTCCGCAACGTGACCGAGCGATGGCTGGTGACAAGAACCTTGTGCCAGGCAAGGTGGTGTGCTTGATATCGGTCGTAATCTGCTGCACGCCCTTAAGATCGGTAGGTGGTGCACATCCCTTGCCTGGAACATGTAATGAACATTGTCGTCAACAAATATCTTTAAGAAAAAAAAAAACGCTCCTGGGTATGGGACGCCTGCTGAGGAAGCTCGAGGATCTTAGTTCGCCTCCGCCGTTCGCACCTGCTTCGTCCGCCTGGACTGCGTTGACAGGTCAGCTCGGCCTTCCCCGTCAACCGCTCTCATTGTTGAGTGGCAACACGCTTAAATTCAACCCTCCAACATGCTCCAGCGATTGTTGCAGCAGCGCTATGCATACGAAGTGGACACATGGCATGACAAGCAGCGGTGCGGACTCAGGGTGTTGAGCCAACGAGAGTGGAGGCAGTTGAAAGGAGCTCTGCACCATCCTTGCCAGTTTTGAAGAAGCCACCAAAATGGTCAGTGCGACAATGCCTTGTCGCATGAGCATTGTGTGAGTTCTTAGTTCTGGAACGATCATTGGACACTCTGAAACATCAGGTCCCACCAGCGACGGAGGAGGAGACGGACACAGATACGGATACGAAGCCTTTCTCTCCGTCGAATCCACAAGGCCCAACACTTTCACAATTTTATCGGTCTTCATTAGGCAGTGGTTCGGGGTCCAGGGCTAGTGCAAGACGGCGCATCAGCTCTCAGGGTTCATCTTCTGAGGAAGGTCAGGGCTGTGTTGAAGCTGTGCCGGAGGAAGCGGAGGAGGAGGAGGTATTCCTGGACACCGACGTTACCGACGTCCCTGCCTTGGAAAGAGGTTGGCGCGAATTTGAGGCAGAGGAGGAAGATGAGGAAGATCAATTTGCTAGTGCCCCTCGACCCAGAGGCTTGGGAAATCAAGGCTCCATCTCTCACATGAGTGCTTGGATGCTCCATTTCCTCCAACATGATCCTCGCATTAAGGCCATAAAAATGAACAACAGTAACTGGGTGGCCATCCTCCTGGATCCCCGGTACAAAACAAAACTCAGCACTGGAGTTAAATGTGAAAAAACTGGAAGACAGTATAACTTCTGTCAAGCAAAGCAAATTCAAACGTGACTTGAACGACTATTCCTCTAATCAGGTATACACCTGGAAGCAGGACCATCAACCTCGATCCATTCTCCGCAACAACCAAGGATATCGCAACAGGCGGAGATCGCAGAGGAGCGTGAGTTTTTCTGATATGGATTCCATTACAGATAGATCTTCTGCTAATATTTCAGAGGATTTATCAGATGATAGCTCAATTGGCACCAACCAAGTAAATGATAACAGAGGTGATATACCTCGAGGGGAGCTTACCGAATTTCCAGGACGAAGGGGCAATAGAGGAGGCCGTAAAACGAGAGCTCAAAAAAGCGTATACGGCGGGCGGGGAGGAAACATCGGAAGAAATGGAGCCGGACCATGGCAATTGCGGAATCTCAACAACTGAACTCCCCGGTGGTCAATCTCTCTAGCCAAATATTGTCCACCCAACAGCTTTCTCTATTGTCTAAAGGCATGGGATATTGTCCTACATATGACTTTGATATTTTTGAAACCCTTCTCGATGTGAACCGTTTTGCAAGGAATGTGACTGTATCTAACCATTTTTTGAAATAAATTCCAATGAAGTGCAAGTACAAGATCCAAGTGGACATAACGGCACTATTATATCAAAGGAGTCTATTATTCCAACTTTTCAGGAACTGTGTGGGATTTCCTCATTACGTGAACTGCAAAGTGAAGGGTTCATTACTACTGAGGACGATGATGTAGATTTTTTTAAAAAAATCCCCAATTTTTTTTCCTTTGCAGTCCCGGTTGATACCTTTCT
>JAODAL010057668.1:0-22537 GCA_025379985.1 Phyllomedusa bahiana | reverse complement strand
TCCCCCCCCTTTTCCCGACCCGTTCCCCCCCCCCCTGCAGCTGCACACAGTCTTTCAGGTTCTCTCTAACAAAAAAAGAACTAAAAATTATCTAAGGGCTATATCCTAAGGGTTCCGCTAAAAGGGGAGGGTTTCTATATAAAAAAAAAAAAAATGTCTCTCTGAGCTGTGACAACACTTTGGGGACGGGGCAGCGACACGTGTTGCTTGTATGGATAGATATAAATGAGGATGAACAGAAATGCATTGTTACAAAAACGGGTCATGTGATTTTTCAGCCAATTAGATCCATACACCCCCCCCAACTGAGTTGTGACCCCCCCACCCTCCTCAAATGCTCTGAGCTGATTGGCTGGTTGCCAAAATCACAGGAAACACCGAAAAAGGAACGTTAGTAAACGTGATAAAGATTATCTTTAAGATTTTCATGGAAACTATCAGGTCTTTCCGGAAAAATTTACGATAAACAAAAAATCATGCCGATTTCAACGGAAATGAATCGCTCATCCTAAAATAAACCCCCAAAAAACAATTTTGAACTGCATTTTTTCCCCCATTATTAGGGCCCCATTTTTCTAAAAAAACCCAGGGGAAAATCTGTGCCCCCCAAAATCCCAAAAATATACCCCAAAAATGAAAACCCTAGGGTTTTAAAAATCCGAAATAATGACTTTGGGTGGGTTTATCTTTTTTCGGGTCTTGGGGGCTTGAAAATGTGAAAAGGCTCCACCAAAATCTGTGTTCCAAAACCCAAATACCCACCCCCCTCCCTTGACATTCTCATAAGCCCAAATAGCAGTTTGCACCTACATTTAGGGTATTTCCGAGCTTTGAAGACATTGTATAACAACTTGGGGGTGCTTTTTATTCAAGATTCCTTGTAAGATTCCAGCTAAAATTGGAGATTGTTGGAAAACCTTTTTTTTCTTCATTTTTACAGCCTGTCACTAAGGATATATTCATTAAGGGGTGTAGTTTTCAATGTGGGGTCTTTGTAGGGGAGTTTATTACATTTTAGCACCTTAGGGTGTCCGCAAACCTGAAATAACGTCTAAAGAAAATCATAATGAAAATGAGGCCCCAAAATCCAGTAGAGGTTCCTCCTATTCTGAGGCCGGTGGCTGAGTCAAATAGTGCATTAAAGCCACATATAGGCTATTGCTAAAAATGGTAGAATTGGGGGAATCAATGCTGAGTTGAATTTCCCTGGTCACATCTACTGTGTTCCAGTGAGTAATGGATACAAATTTAAAATCTGCAAAAAAAAAAAAAATTTTAAATTTCACCTCTTCTTTGCTGTAATTTCTATGACACCTAATGGGTAAATAAACTTACTAAATGCTGTCTTGAATACATTAAAGGGTATAGTTTCTTATATGGAGTCATTTATAAGGGGATCTAACATACAGGAAACTCAAGGTCATGTCAGAACTGGACTGGTCTCTAAAAAAAATAAATGTTGCAAATTTTCTCAAAAATGTGAAAAATATATTTTTTATGACATTAGGGTGCTTACAAATTTAGCAATAAATACATTTAAAAAATGATGCCAATCTACAGTGGACATCTGGTAGATGTTAGTTATAAACTATTTTGTGTGGTATAACTATCTGTCTTACATGCAGACATTTTTGTTAATTTTCACAAATATTTACAATATTTTGATATGTATCACAAATAAACAAGGATTTTAAGGACCAACATTTCTTACTAACTTAAATCACAATGAATCATGAGAAAACAATCTCTGATTTACATGGCTAGGTAAAAGTATCAAAAAGTTATTCTCAAATTAAGTGACACATGTAAGATTTAATAAATGGGGCTATGTCAGGGATGTCAAAACTGGCTGTGGTGGTAAGGGATTAAGTTTATATCCAGAACATAACCGCCATTTTGGATAGTTTTTTGGGAAGGTGGTCATGTAGCATATCAAACAAGACCAAAATTGTCTCAGAAATTGATTGCCATAATTTTCAATAATTCTTGTGGTTCAAAAGTTATTAACACAGATGTATAACATTGGTGATTAATGATTTGATCCAGCGCCTTCAGCTCTGTATTCAGCTCTGTGGCTAGCATCAGGGAAAACACATTGGACATGACTAGGGATGAGGGATACTATCGACAAAAGTTTAAATCGGCACGATTTTTACGTTTATCGCAATGATGTGATAGTTTACTTGAATATCGTAATGATAATCGTTATCACATTTACAATCGCGCCTTTTCAGCGCTTCCTGTAATTTTGGTGGCCAGACAAACAGAGAAGAGCATAGAGCAGGGTGAGCTGGATGTACAAAGTCATGATTGGGCACGTCTCACTGCCTGTCCCAATAGCTGTCGTCAAAGCTCAGAGAGACGGTCTTCTTTTATACAGAAAACAATCCTTGTAGTTGTGAAGCTTAGGATATAGTTAGATTAGAGAATTTAAGTTCTGATTTAGTTAGAGATAGACTTGTAAAGAAATCTAGTGCTGTGTGCAATCGAGGGGGGTTGGGGCGGGGAGCCGGAAAGGAGGGTGTATATTGTGCAGCCTAGTCTCTCCTGTCCTGAACTAACACGGAAATAGCAATTTTTGTAACACTTTGCGGCCAGCAGACCTCCAAACCTGAGGTGAAATTGTCCCTTTTGTTTTTGCATTACTATTGGTATCTGTGCGGCCCAGTTTTTTGCCAATAGCCCTCTTGTACGCAAATTGGGTTACAGATATTTTATAGTAACTGCCGCCAGTTGTCAGTGGTGTCAAAACCGCCATATAAAATCCATATAACTTTTAAATAGTTCTATTTCACTCAGTGCATCTCAGTTTGGTGCAAATTGTGTACTTGTACGCAAATTAGGTTACATATATTTTATAGTAACTGGCGCCTGTTGTTAGTGGTGCCAAAACCACTATATCTAATCCATATAACTTTAAATAGTTCTATTTCACTCAGTGCATCTCATTTTGGCGCAAAACGTGCACTTGTACGATAGTTTGTTGAAAACTATTAATTGTTAGTCCTACTGGGCAGTTGTAAATCTCAGGGCCGGAAAGAAGAACACTGTTGATTTTGTGTTAGGGTTCTTCCACCAGACCGCATTTCACAGATATTTGATAGAAATAATTCTGTTTCTAATCCTAGTTGGCTGTTGGAAATTAGAGGGATTTAAGAATACCTGTGATTTGCCATCTTTGCAGTACAGTTTCTCAATAAGAGACTGTGAAAACTCTTCTATACCTTTTAAATTTTTATCTTTCTGAACATGGAGCAAACTACAGGTGGTAATGGAGCAAAGACAGGTGTAGAACATGGAGCTAGAGGTACAAGTTAAGTTGCTCCTTCCACTGCCGCGGACAACACGCAAGCCAGCACATCGTCGGTTGCAGGACCGTCAGGCCTGTCAATGCTGGGTCGGTTCTCTGTGAATTTCAGTAATGAAGAGCATCGCCGGTTCAAAAAAAATGGTGGTTAAAAGACTACTTTCTTCTGGAACGTTTTAATATGTGGGTCATGTGGATTTTGGGGTCATGCTGCGGTCCAGGACAGGGATAGTCAATGTCCAATTCAACTACAATGGTGGTTCAAAGACTACTTTCTTCCAGCACTTTTTACTCTGAGGATCCATAAGGGCATCTGTGTGGATTTTGGGATCATGCTGCATTAAAGGACAGGTATAATCGATGTCCAGTTCAACTAAAATCATGGTTCAAATACTGCTTTCTTCCGGCACTTTGTGATCTGTGGGTCATGCAGGTTTGAGGGTCATGCTGCGGTACAGGACATGGATAGTCAATGTGCACTTCGCTAGAATACTGGTTCAAATAATACGTTCTTCCGGCACTTTTTAATCTGAGGGTCCATATGGGCATCTGTGTTGATTTTGGGGTCATGCGCATTAAAGGACAGGGATAGTCAATGTCCATTTCACTAAAATAGTGGTTCAAATACTTGTTTCTTCCAGCACTTTTTATTCTGAGGGTCCATCAATGACATCTTTGCTGGTTTTGGGGTCATGCCGCTGTAAAAGAATCCAATAGTAAAAGTCTTATTGAAAAAAGCATATTTCCTACGCATCAAGGCCATCAAAATGAACAGCGGTTACTGGGTGTCCACCCTTCTTGATCCACGTTCCAAATCAAAAGTGAGCAATTTCTTTCCACCCACACAAATTGACCGTAGAATGCAGGAATTTGAGACAGGGCTCGTTGACCAACTGGACCCCCTAGGGCCCTGCCAGTTGAACCTCTGCATTCCCAGTTGGTACATTCTTGCTGCCACCACATATGTGACGAGATGTTGGGCCCTGCTGCAAAAAGCGATAGGGGTCTCCTGCCAGTTCCCATATGCCATTTCCAATACCGGTGTCTTGTTTTGTGTGAAAGGGGCCCCTTTGCAGCTGCTCCCGCTGTACCTGCAGTGGCTACACCGTCCTCATGTTTTTGGCTAGCCATTGAACATAATTAATTATTTTAGCATATTGTCAGGGCTGGACTGCGCTCAGGCTGCAGGGATCAACAGGCTGCAGCAGCTGATTTGAAATCCCACCCTGATACACATGCTGCTGGCAGCTCTGTGAGTGACAGAGGCCCAGCCATCCCGGACAGAGGGTGTGTCACACCAGCCAATGGGAGGACCTGGAGGCTGCTCCAATCAGCTACAGGGGCGTTATCCGGGAAACACATTTAAACTCCCTGCTAGCTGAGTGCTGCGCCTGTGAAATTCTCCTGGCTGCCTGATTACTTGTTTTGTATTTTATGTTTGCTTCTCTGTGTACCTGACCTCGGCTTGTTCTCCTGACCCTGGCTTGCATTCTGATTTTGTTCCTCTCTCCCGTTCGTGTTTGACCTCGGCTTGTTTACATTTATCCCTCATGTTCTGATTTGTGGCTTGGTGTTCCTTATTTGTTATTGACCCGGACTGTCTGACTATTCTTCCTCCAGACGGCCCCCCACACTCTAGCAGCGCAGGGACTGTCTCCCAGTTGACTCTGCCTCCTAGGGCAGCACGTCAAGTAAGCAGGGACACGTGCTGGGGGTTCCAATCAGGGACTCACTGTACCACCCTTAGACGTTAGACCTTTTCACAGCCAAAACAGATGGTGCTCTACCCTCACTATGAACCCCATGACAGCTTCTGGTAAGCGCAATACAGGGACTAACCCAGCTAGTCCAGCAGTCTGGCACTGAGGGAAAACAAACAACAGAGACCATTCCCCAAGTCCAAAGTAACCCTGCCCTACCTTCCCCACCTGTTGAGCCCCCTATCCAGATTTGCCAGACAGTGTTCTCAGCAACGGAAGGTCACACACGTTGGCATTCAGAGAGGATTTCACCTTATTCTAAAGCTCCACCCACGTACCTCGGGCGGAATGAGGAGCAAAGAGTGTGAATGTTATTCCCTACTTCATGGTTCCCCCCAGGAGTGGACATTCTCTTCGTTACCGTCCTGATTCACCAGAACTGCATTCGTGGACAAGTTACATTGCACCTTAGGGTACTTATTTTGTGACCGCTGATAGGAAGCTACGGCCAGGGCTCATCTGTCCACCTTGATGCAGGGTAAAAAGACTATGGAGGAGTATTGCTCCGGAAAAAATTTCGTGCTGGTGTGTTCCATCTGGGTGGAACAACGCAGCTATTAGTGTCAATTAAGATTCTAGGGTTACTGACACATTTCAAGATTTATTGGTACTTACCCTACCCCTGCTACTTGAGGCTATGATGAAGGCTATGGCATTAGCCCGTTCATCTGACAGACGATGTTAGGTATGAGACGACGAGAGACGCTACAAAAACCCCCCCCCGGTGGTTCACTCCCTAGTCACCCCTACTCACACGGTTCCTCGATATAAACCCAGAGAGCCCATCAAGTGGGTGCCTTTTTCTGTCCACGCTGCTGCTGGAACCGTAGGACTTCATCGTCGTATCCGGATTAAGACTTTTTACAGTCTGGCGAAGATCACACAGCATCAGGGAGTGCTCCAGTTTTTTTTTTTGCATTGGCACTTGCAGATCTCTGGGAAGTTGAGATTTCCAGAAGTTTATAACTGCCTTTGTTGTTACCTATCTCTTTAACACCCTGTACCAAGATGGGTTGTAATCTGCAACAAAACAGCACCCACACCGCAAGCCTAGAAGAAAAAAAAACATGCATTACCAAAGTACTACACACTATATCCCCCACCCAACCAATCATCAATATATGACATAGCTACTTTCACTATACACCGACCGAACGCCCATAAAAATTACATCACACCATCCGCTATCGAAATGAAGAAAGCCAGATGGAAAAAAGACTTTTAGGGTCTGGAATGCAACATAGCGGTGTTAGCTAAGTGTTTATTATACCTTATGGATTGCGGATGACAAGGGCATAGCCTGATGGGCTCAAAGTTGCTTGGGATCTGCCGAGCTATTATGTAGAGCTAACGGAGGTTAATGGACTCTATGTATTAGGCTATATCACATAATCTGCTGAATAATCGAGCGATTAGGTTTGCCAGTCTTATTAGAGCAAAATCTTGAAGACAATGAATCTTACTGGTTTGAGCATATGTTCTTGCTTCTTATCTCATTTAATTTTTATCCCTTTAAAAAAAAATTGATAATCGTCTTTTGGGCAGTATTATGCATCTTTCAGGCAATAGGCTGAAAAGCTCCCACTGAGGTTCGATTATGACATCCCCCATTCCTCTTGGTCCTTTTCCCACCAGTTCCCCTTCAAGGCAGAATTTGGCAATGAACCCTGGAACTGTTAGAAATTCCGCCAGAAAAGGATAATGGGCTACCATAAAAAAAAATCGCCCACAAAATCCTCCCTGCAACGCCTTAAAGAACAACCAACAATAGTCCTGCCAAGAAATAGTAATCTAATGCCCCAAATAACACTCATATCAAGAGATGCCCCCCCACCATCATCATAATATACCCCCCCCTATCTTCACAAAATCCTCATCCCTCACGAATTTCCCATGACCCATACCTGTATCTCACAAAACCAGTCACCCCCAGCCAACCATCGAACAAATGATGACAAAAACACAAAGGCACGTAGGGTACAGTAAATGACAGTACGCGGATTTGGCCTATTCCTTCACAATCCCACATATCAAGTACTGCCACGCAGATCGCAGAAGAATTTAACAAGTTCTTACAAGAGTTTTATCGGACTACGCCAGCGGATTCCAGCAGAAAGATCCATTCATGGGGGACTGCTGAATGGAATTTCTTATTATAAAGTTTTATGGAAAGACATTGCTTGTCGGTATTGTCAGCAAGGTTTCTAAAAACCTCAAACGCGTCCTGAAAAAATCGGTCGATAACCCTATAGCGTGGGGACAATCCTAATAGTTACAAACTGGAAAGACAAAACAATTCAGGAAAACTGAAAGCATGGTATAACTAAGTCACTACCACTAACAAATGAATATGGTTGTATACTTGCCAATAAGGGTTATGCTTGAGTTCAGTACTAGTTGTCTAGTAAATTTGTTTCAGACAGTGGGATTTTAATGCACTCCCTGTTTCAGGCACAAGCCCAAAGGAAAGTGTAAACTGTGTCATTTAGATGTACTTTCTTATTCTCCAATCAAATAGCTTAGCTTGCATCACGAATGTCCATGAGCATGAAACTATCCATTTCCAAAAACCAAGTTACCAAGGCACACAATATAAAAATTTCACTACTATCAATGTATATTGATAGTAAAGAACTCAAAAACTATGCCACTAAAGACTTTACACCTAAGGGTGTCAGCCAACTTCTTGCAATTGTTATTTTACTTAAACAAAAAAGAATAACATATAATCATGTTTATAAATATAGATTAGGGAGAGCCTCAGATCTCTGCTGGGAATTTCACTGTATATTTTTTCCAATAAAAAAAGCATCATGAGAACATGCCCTTAAAGTTTATTATGTTACCCATTGTTTATTAACATATTAACACAGAATAATACGACATCAGTTTCAGTGGCATGGTAGGCATGTTTTAGATTCACCACAACTAGGCTTACCAATTTTTCATTTAATCACTTAGTGACATTTATTGTTCATGTACAGTGGATGTGCGCTAATGAAATATGGCATGAGCTCAGTAGCAGAGCCCACCCCATATGCAACAGAGACTTACACCATCTCCTAATTAGTCCCCCGCCCCCACACATACATAATGTGATTCCAGTATACCGCTTTGTACTTATGGCAGCCGCTGACTCCCATGCCTGTTATCTTAGTACACGTAGAATGAATGTAATAGGAATAATGGGCCATACTGTATACAATGCACTGTAATACATTAGTATTGCAGTTTATTGTATAAGTGAACAAACAGATTTTAAGTCCCCTAAAGGTACTGAAATTAAAAAACATAAAAAAGTAAACAAACTACAAATGCCACCCTTTTGTCATTTGCCTCATAAAAATCTAAACAATAAAAATATAAACCTACTGTAGAATTGTTCTAAGAAGACCACCAGCTAAGAAGACCACCAGCTGAAGATGGTATGCTTTATTTTGCTCAGTTTTTCTCAGATTGCTAGATGAGTGGTATATAAGTTCAGAGAAAGTCTATAAGACTTCCTATGAATCCAAGCTACTACACACTCAGCTTTCCAAGGAGAGAGGAAATAAAGTGGCACAGCACTCAGAAGAATGCTTCTGTGGCTTTGTTTTAGTGTCTAGAGTTGGTCTCTGCACCGTTAGCTCTACCCTTCAAAACTTCTGACAGACATGTCACTATGATATGTCAGAAGCTTTTCAAAACATTAGTTATTGTTTAAAATATCCTGCACATAGAACACTATAAACAATAAACATGCACCATATCAGATTTGTTGTATTTTCAGCACCTCAGTTTCTCAAAATGTGGAACATATGATCAAAAAGTTTGAACTCTTCAAAAAGATACGTCATCACACAGCTCTGTCAACAGAACAGAAGAAAAGATATGGGCATCAGAAGAAGGTGTTACAAAGCAATATTTTGTACATTTTTGAAAGGCAAAAATGAAAAAAACTAAATTGGAACAAATTCAAATTTCAATCTGTGCATGTATTGAATGATGGACAGTTGATTAATTGCATCGCTGAAATATAGTTACATAGGTGATAAGACTGAAATAAGCAGTCTGTTAAGTCCAACCTATAACCCTACACCGTTGATCCACAGGAAGACAAAAGCTCCTCTGAGATGGATGCCAGTTGATCTATACTAAAAAATCCTTCCTGTTTCTAAAGATGGATCAGAACAAATCCCTCTGATTTGAATCCATTCCTAATATTTTTGAATAATACACATAGCCCCTTACTTACCATCCAGCTTATAAAGGAAAGGACTGTTCTTTTCATAAAAAGTATGCAGTGGCATAAGATAGATAGATAGATAGATAGATAGATAGATAGATAGATAGATAGATAGATAGATAGATAGTTGGTCGGTATCCGCATCATTACCTCTACCTTTCAAAACTTCTAACAGACATGTAACTATGATAGGTCAGAAGCCTTTCAAAACATTAGTTATTGTTTAAAATATCCTGCACATAGAACACAATAAACAATAAAAATGTACCATAACAGATTTGTTGTATTTTCGGCACCTCAGTTTCTCAAAATGAGGAACTTATGATCAAAAAGTTTGAACTCTTCAAACTCTTCTATATATATATATATAAAATATATATATAAAATATTATATATATATTATATATATATATATATATATATATATATACAGCGGGGGGGTGTGGGAAGTATTTATTCATCCACCAACTGTGCAAGTTCTCCCACTTAAAAAGATGAGAGAGGCCTGTAATTGACATCATAGGTAGACCTCAACTATGAGAGACAAAATGATAAAAGTAATCCTGAAAATCACATTGTCTGATTTGGAAAGAATTTATTTGCAAATTATGGTGGAAAATAAGTATTTGGTCAATAACAAAAGTTCATCTCAATACTTTGGTATACCGTATATACTCGAGTATAAGCCAACCCGAGTATAAGCCGAGGCACCTACTTTTGCCATAAAAAACTGGGAAAACTTATTGACTCGAATATAAGCCTAGGGTGGAAAATGCAGCGGCTACTGGTGAATTAAAAAAAATTAAAATGTATACCAATAAAATGGGCTAGGCAGGTATAGGCAGTTTAATGTCTCCCATTGGCAGGTATAGGCAGTTTAATGTCCCCCATAGGCAGGTTATTGGCAGTTTAATGTTCCCCATAGACAGGTATATGTCCCCCATAGGCAGGTTATAGGCCAAACATTTTCTGTAAGTCTTCACAAGGTTGGCACACACTGTTGCTGGTATGTTGGCCCATTCCTCCATGCAGATCTCCTCTAGAGTAGTGATGTTTTGGGGCTGTCGCTGGGCAACACGGACGTTCAACTCCTTCCAAAACAACAACAGCAAAACAACCCAAGAATATGATGCTACCACCCACGTGTTTCACAGTTGGGATGGTGTTCTTGGGCTTACAAGCTTCTCCCTGCCATCTATTTTGTGAAGTACACCAGTCCCTCCTGCAGAAAAACAGCCCTACAACATGATGCTGCCAACCTCGTGTTTCACAGTTGGGATGATGTTCTTAGGCTTCCAAGCTTCTCTCTTTTTCCTCCAAACGTAACAATGGTCATTATAGCTGAACAGTTCAATTTTAGTTTCGTCAGACCACAGGACATGTCTCTAAAAATGTTGGTACATGTACAGATATTTTCTTCTTGATATTTTGGCTAATTTCTTTAGCATTACCCATGATGTTACACACAGAAGCAGTGTGTTTCTGGTGTTTTTTTTTTTTTTTTTAAAAAACATCCACAGGTGTGTCTCTGTTTAACTCAGATGTTGCCAATAAACCTATCAGAAACTTCCAAAGACATGTCATCATTATATGGTCTGTCCCAAATTGTTTAAAGGCACAGTAATCCTAGTGTATGTTAACTTTTGACTTCACAGAAAGTAATAAAAATGCCTTAATGCCCCTCTCTATCTCATTATTCTGGCATTTGGCAAATATAAATTATTTCATGTCAGATAGTGAGAACAACATCAACATGCATATGTGTCTTTTTATATAGTGTATGTAAATGTAAACTTCTGGTTTCAAGTGTATATATATAGTGTACATGCCAGCATTCATAAATAAATTGTGACACATTTTATAAAAGAACCCCTCTGTGTATATCATTTAGCACCACTCTAATACTATATATTTTCTAAATCTTGTCATCAGGCTTGAATGGTTCAAGGATCTGGATCTGAAGTGGTATGGATTACCAGCTGTGTCCAGTTTGCTACTAGAGATAGGAGGCCTGGAGTTTACTGCTTGTCCTTTCAGTGGATGGTACATGGGGACTGAAATTGGAGTTCGAGATTACTGTGATAACTCTCGCTATAACATACTGGAGGTACTGTGGCCTGGTAAAGAGCTCCACCTTTTGGTAGCATTAGCTAATAAGTTGTCACTTTGAATGTTTGGCGAAAAACTCACACCATGTTTACATTACATGTTTATGCTGAGTA
Source organism: Phyllomedusa bahiana (assembly GCA_025379985.1). NCBI lineage: Eukaryota > Metazoa > Chordata > Amphibia > Anura > Hylidae > Phyllomedusa > Phyllomedusa bahiana. The sequence goes on along the minus strand of JAODAL010057668.1, from coordinate 11,023 downwards.
ATAAAACATAAATATCAATAGAATATGCAATAAGTACACAGTATCAACAATAAACAACAACAAAAATTGTACAGTATTTGTACAAACAGGAAGCAACAATTTGTAACAGTTTATAAAATTACCCATTGTTAAAATTCATAGCTATATATAGACACATATATTTATTATCATCTTGTTAGAAGCAGTAAGGTTTTATTAATATTAAAGTAAAGGAAAAAGCTTAGCTTAATTCACAAATGTCCATACATACCATTAAGATGTATGTACTTCACAGCAACCACAGCCTGAAAGGTTGTGAAACTATTGTAAACAGTATCATATATCCAGTGAAAGATAAACTAACATACTAAGATGAATATATAACAAAGGATGTGTTTACCAATAGGGACTTTAGGGCCAGTGCCTAGGGTGACACTTTTATGGTTCCAGATGATAGCATGAAAACACTCCAGACCCATCCCCTAAATCACAATAGAGTTACTTGTAAAACTGGCATTTTTCCCAAGGAAACAGAGACACCTATATGGGCCTCACACCCAGGATTGCCATCAGTAATTTCAGGGCCCCATACAACTGAAGCCTTTGGGCCTCCCAGCCCATCATCAGTTCCTATCTTTTGGCTCCTTTTTTAAAAAAAATAAAAATATGATCAAAGTCCCTGACAGGAGTACTGCTAATACTGCTTGATGGCACCAATGCCTTTTTCTCCATTAATCAAAGCCTGCGCCTTGCGATGGTGTTACCCCTCTCACCATCATGTCTCTAATACACTCTCTAATAACGTCTCTAATAAAATGGCATAGCAAATATTTTTCCATTCTTTCTTGAATATTGGGAAAAGCCACGTAGATTTAAAGGGGTATTCCCATTTCATTAATTAGCTTTAAACCTGTAGGCAAAGGTAAATAAAGGCTATTACCAAATACATTGCTGTTCTGACTTTACTTCTCTTCATAGTTAGATGCAGATCTTCATTCCTGCTTGTGTATACAAGCTTCTCTAAGTTACAAACCACCTCTCTATGCTCTAACAGGCTGAAGCAGTGGCAGGGATGGTGATGTCACTCCCTGCTCTGTTTGTTATCTTCAAGACAGGAGCTTGTTTACATTACTTACTGACAAGCTTTAACCCTTCAGAGCTCTATTGCTGCGTGCACTACGGTTTACAAACCTCCAGCAGTCACTTTTACAGAATCCGCTAGGAACAGCAGAAATGATATGTCAGTCACTGCTGTAGATCTGCCCACAGCCTAACCTTGAAGTGTGAACCTGAATTTGGCTATGGCTCTGTAAAACAATATGGTTAGACGACCCCTTAAAATATTTTTAGAAGTGACATAATAATTACAACTAGAATGTAACAATAATTTTTTTCTGGTAGTTGACCAAATATATTATGAAATATGAAACTGCCCATAATGTTAATACTATTATTTATTTTAAAGTGTTATTAATTCCAGGGTGCTGCACAATCAAAGTGATTTAAATAAATACTATAAGACCAGAACAAATACAAAATTAGCACTAATAATAATAACAACATAACAAATGCAACTATATGCCTGTTCCTAAGCATACATTTACTATTGAATTCCATCTACAAAAAATGTGTACCTTGAAATGTGTGTATATACAGTATATCACAAAAATGAGAACACCCCACACATTTTTGTAAATATTGTATTATATCTTTTCATTGGACAACACTGAAGATATGACACTTTGATACAATGTAAAGTAGTCAGTGCACAGCTTCTATAACAGTGTACATTTGTTTCCCCTCAAAATAACTCAACACACAGCCATCAATGTCGAAACTGGTGGCAACAAAAGCGAGTACACCCCTAGGTGAAAATGGAAAAATTGTGCCCAAAGTGTCAATATTTTGTGTGGCCACCATTATTTTCCAGCACTGCCTTAACTCTCTTGGGCATGGAGTCCACTAGATCTTCACAGGTTGTTACTGGAATCATCTTCCACTCTTCCATGACGACATCACAGAGAAGGTGGATGTTAGAGACCTTGTGCTCCTCCACTTTCTGTTTTAGAAAGCACCACAGATGCTCAATAGGGCTTAGGTCTAGAGACATGCTTGAACAGTCCAGCTCCTTTACCCTCATTTTCTTTAACAAGGCAGTGGTCATCTTGGAGGTGTGCTTGGGATACTGCCCTACAGCCCAGTTTCTGAAGGGAGGGGACCATGCTCTGCTTTAGTATGTCAAAGTACATGTGGACATTCATGATTCCCTCAACGAACTATAGCTCCCCACAGCTGGCAGCACTCATGCAGCCGCAAAAGATGAAACTCCCCCCATCATGCTTGAATGTAGGCAAGACACACTTGTCTTTGTACTTCTCATCTGGTTACCACCACACATGCTTAATACCATCTGAACCAAATAAGTTTATCTTGGTCTCATCAGACCACAGAAAATAGTTCCAGTAACCCATGTCCCTAGTCTGCTGGTCTTCAGCATACTGTTTTTTGTGCATCATATTTAGGAGAGGCTTCCTTTTGGGATGACAGCCATGTAGACCAATTTGATGCAATTTGCGGCGTATGCTCTGAGCACTGACAGGCTGAATCCTCCATTTCTTTAACCTCTGCAGCAATGCTGGCAGCACTCATGCGTCTATTTTGAAAAGACAATATCTGGATATTACACTGAGCACGTGCCCTCAACTTCTTTGGTCGACCGCTGTATGGTCTTGGCCACCGCATTGCAGCTCAGTTTCAGGGTGTTGGCAAACTTTTTATTGCCTAGGATATCTTTATTTAGAGCAATAATTCTTGTTTTTAGATCCTCAGAAATGTATTTGCCATGAGGTGCCATGTTGAACTTCCAGTGAACAGTATTAGAGTGATAGCAACAAAGTTAGCACACCTGCTCTCGATTCACACCTAAGACCTTTAAACAGTAACGAGTCAAATGACACCAGGGAGAGAAATGGCAAATTGGGCACAATTTGTTCATTTTCACTTAAGGGTGTACTCACCTTTGTTGCCAAAGATGTCCAATGAAAAGATAAAATACAATATTTACAAAAATGTGAGGGGTGTATTAACTTTTGTAAGATACTGTATCTGAACTGTAGGTGAGAGTAATCACCAATGTTATTTTTTATATATGCTAAAATAATCCAGGCTCATTTCTCTGGATAAACTGTTATAGTTTATTATTTGGAAAGGTCTTATTTAGTAAACCTGTTTCCTGCAGGAAGTTGCCAAAAAAATGGACTTGGACACAAGAAAAACATCCTCGCTATGGAAAGACCAAGCTTTGGTGGAAATTAATATTGCAGTTCTGTACAGTTTTCAGGTATGTTATAAGTATATGTGTCTCTCAGTTATAATTAAAGAAGAATATTCTTACATTTTAATAATAATAATCTTTATTTATAAAGTGCCAACATATTCTGCAGAATCTTGGGGTGGTTTATATAAGACGGGAGGGAACCTGCAATCCAGACAGTACATTAACATATTGATAAGTGTAGTGTAGATAAGTATGCCTAAGTGCAGGGAATGACAGAAATGTGATGTGTGTGACAGAAAGCGGGGGTTGGCCTGCCTAAGAAGATATATTCTCAGAGCATGCTTAAAACTGTGAGTGTCATGAGTTATGAGCCTGATCATATGAACAACTAGTGCAGCACGTGCAAAGTCTTGAAGGCAAGCATGGGAGGTTCGGATAGTTGAGGCATTTAATCTAAGATCATCAGTATATTGCAGAGACCAGGTAGGGTGGTAGAGAGATGAAGGAGGAGATATAGGTGGGTGTAGCACAGTGGAGAGCTTTGTTAGTGAAAGTGGTTAGTATATGGTGTATTCTGTACTGAATGGGCAACTAATGCAGTAGTAGCAACAATATAGCGGCTGGAACAAAAGATGTGTCTGGCTGCTGCATTCAGGACAGATTGGAGAGGGGATAGTTTACAGAGAGAGAGAGACTGATAAGCAAGGACTTACAGTAGTCAATGTATAAGGGCGACAATAAGAGTTTGAGTTTTTTCCACAGTAAGAAAAGGATGAATTCTGGAGATGTTCTTGAGGTGCAGGTGACAAGAGTGGGCAAGGGATTGACTAAAGGGCGTGAAGGACAGATCAGAATGTAGTTTAACCCAAAGACAGAGCCCTCCTAGTTATGTTAAGATGGGGGGAATTGATAAACGAAGTGGATTCGTTTAGAATTTTAGGAAAACTTCGGTTTCTGAAAAAGTCAAGTTTGGGGGGCTTCGGTGAACAAGTGGCTTTTTGATTTTTAAAATGGCGCGACACATGGCTTACATGGGGGAAAGCATCGGGAGGGAAAAAGGGGATTCCTCATGACATGTAGAGTGAAACCAATCAGAGACCGGGGGGATTTTTGTGACTCAACGCACTAATAAGGGGGGGGCGCGACGCTGGGGCTCAAACTCCTCTCAATGTACTGATCAGGGGAAGGGGCTGCCCGGTATAGTCTTACCGGGAAAAAATGATTTTATATGCGATTTTTGGGGGGGGGCTAGCTTGTCCCCCAGAGACTGCTTCCCCCTTTTAAAGTTCTATTTCCCCGATTTTTTTTTGGGGTATTGGGTCTGAAGCCCCGTGTGCGTCCACTCTGTGCTATACATTTTAAAAGCATCGCTCACAGACATTGAATACCAAGGGGGGTCTAAGCCATTCCTGTTTTATTCATTAAAGAAACACGTTTTTACAAAACAAATACCCTTTCATTTTTTGGGGTGCTCAATTCTTTTTCGCAATTTTTCATCCAGGGGTTTAAATTTAAACGGTTTTTTTCCTGTGGTACAAAAAAAACCGTCTTTTTCAAACCCCCAAAAATTAAAATTTTTCCCCCGACCCCTTTAAATTTACAACGAAGGGTTTTTACAATTTTTTTTTCTTGTTGTTAGGAGAAAAAACCAAATGTAACAGCACAAAAAAACTCGTTTTGTGGTTGTCAAATTGTTTTGGGGGCAATTTACATCCGGGGGTTTAAATTAAGCTTGTTTTTTGCTGTGGTGAAAAAATAAACCCTCTTTTTTCACCGCCAAAAATTAAATTTTTTGACCATAAAAAAACAAGCGAAGTTAATTACAAAATTTTTTCTCTTGTTGTTAGGGAAAAACAGCAAAATTTTAACACCCCTACAAAGCTAGTAGTTTGTGGCTGCTCAATCTTTTGCGCAATTTACATCCAGGGGGTTAATTAAGTGTTGTTTTTTCTGCTGTGTTGACAAAAAAAAAACCGTTTTTTTTTCCACCGGGCCAAAAATTACAATTTTTTTTGTACCATAATTCACAAGCGAAGGTTAAATTTACAATTTTTCTCTTGTTGTGTAGCGTGAAAACACGCAATTGAAAACACGTTACAAAGCTATAGTTTGCGGTGGCTCAATTCTTTTGCGCAATTTACATCCAGGGGTTAATTAAGCGTTGTTCTGCTTTGTATCAGTAAAAGAAACTTTGTTTTTCACTGCCAAAAGAAGAAATTCGTAGCATAATTTCATATCCAAAGGTTAATTAAGGCCTGTTTTTGCTTTTATTTTCAGTAAAATACACAGAGTTTTTAAACGCACATACAAGTCAATTTTTTCCTGCCCCATTGTGGAGCAAAATTTATACCCCAAGCTACCCAAAACCCTTCTTAGTGGGTTAATTTGGAGTCAAAAAAAGGGGTGTGTAGTTTTCATATACAGATATCTTCATCAAACAGTGTCTTTTACATTTTAGAACAAACAGGATGTCAGACGAGGTGACCAGGTCTCTTCACCTGTGAGTGGCAGAGGCACAAACATTTCAGGCCCAGGTCGCAGCCAGCAAGGGGACGGTCAACAGCAGGGGGCACTCGGGGACCACAAAATGCCGCTGTCACTAAGGCCGTGTGCTGACTAGCAACCCTAGGGTTCTTGATTGGTTGACTAGGTCCCTCCACTTCCTCCCAGATGACATCTAAAAACCCCAGCCAAGAGCCGGTGGGAACGTCAGACACAACCCTTAAATTGGCATTTGGGCCCCGGGGGCGGGTCAGCGGCCCTCACCTGTCCTCAACCCGCCTCTGTCCCTCCGGTTCCCTCAGCCAAGATCTACTATGTGGTTTTGGGCTCATGCCACTATATAGCGAGGATAACAATTTGAGGGGGCAGTCAGCAGCTACTTGGCAGCGAAGAATGGGGCCAATATCCCCTGCTTCTTGCAGTAGGCGAAAGTATAGATTTGGGAGTGGCATGGGAGGTCATGTTGTGAGGGTCAGCCTCTGCATACCAAACCCCGGGGATGAGGGCAGCAGTGACGATGAAACACAAATAGATGATGATGTAGCCGACGCACTTTGGGAGCCGGTGAGGCAAGGGCTTCATCATCGTCAGGAGAGGAGGGCGTCAGCTTGCGCATCAGCAGGGGGCGCAGCCAGCAAGTGGGTGTGTGGCCGTGAGTCAGCTGGTAACAGCAGTGTAGGTCGGGAGCCAAGCGGCCACGGGTAAAAACCCCGCTTCGCAGGTCCAAGAAAGTAGCGGCACAGGGGCTCAGCGAGGCAGGGGGCGGCAGTAGTCACTAAATGCGGAGCGTTGGCGGTAAAACCATACTCCGGTGTGGCAGTTCTTTGCTAAGAACCGAAGGACCAATAGGGGTTTAATGTAAATCTGTGGGCAAAAGGAAGCGGGGCCGGGGAGCTAACTTTGGGCACCAGGGCCCGGGTCAACACTGCAGCGTCACCACCGGGGGCCTGGGAAAAGGGGGCTCAGATGTGGGTCATCCTCTGCCGCAGCAGCAGCAGGGCCAGTGGCACCATGCCTTTTGCAGCCAGTCAAGGCTCCACCACCTCGAAAGGGGGACTGTTTCTCTTTGACATCTCCCCCCTCAAGATGCCCTCTCCTCGCTACTCAGGGCGCCACAGTCGTTCGGGCGAGGCGATTGAAAAGAAACAACAGAAAATGCGTAACCCCAAAGGGGCGGGCCTGACCTCTCCTTCCAAGTTTTTGGGTCTCAGCCCCCCCTTTTCCAAAGGGTGGCTCGCACCTCGGGAAAAAAAAGGTTTGGCCGACCAGAGGGGAGATTTCCCAAGCCTTTAAATTTCTTTTCCCCCCAAAAAGGCAGTACCAGACTTCATAAATATGTGAACAGAAGGTGGGCCATCCTTGAGCTTATGGGGTTTTTTTCCAAGTCAGGCAGCGCGGACGTCGGAGCGAAACTAGGTCAGGGCCATACATGCCAAAAAAAAGGGCCCCCCCCGGTGAATGTGCCCCCCGCCCAGCACACCAACAACTGGCCCGGAGCCCCGCCGCTTTTTCCCCCTTGTCAAAACGCGGCTCCGCGCCATGTCCCCTCCTCCTCCCCCCCACCACCATCTCAGCCCCACAAGTACTGCTCCATCATACCACATTTAGGCACAGCGGGGCACGCAGTTTCTACACCTGGCTTCCCCCCGCGAACGAAACCCCACGGGGAGGAAATGCTCCGCGTCATGCAGCAAGAAATCGTGTGTGGGCCCCCCTTTCCCCCCCCCCCCCGCGCCAAAATCGGGAACCATGGTAGGGACAATGGGGAAAAGGGGTCCCGCGCAAACCGAGGGGGGATGGCCCCTGCGCCCTGCATGGCGCACGTGTTCAAAAAGGGGGTTTTGAAGTCTTCCCCCGATCTTCAAAATTCTGAAAATGGGGCCCGGAAACTGATGCACTTTATCCATTCCTACAAAGCCAGGAAAAACCCTCCTCGGTTTGCACGGCAAACGCCTCCCCCCAAAACACTCTATATGCGATGTTTCCCCAAACCCCTTTTGGATTTTTACCTCACATGTTGGGCCGACGTATGAACAGAGAAAGGGGCCCTTAAAAAAATTTTTTTTTTGATCCAGGCGAAGGGGGTACTCCCCTGTTAACTTTGATGTCAGCCAGTGGCAGCACGCGGGGACACCGCCTTTTTGAGGGCCCTTTTTGGGGCCACGTTATTGTCAGTCCCAATACGGGGGGTGAATAACTCATTCCACTGCTTTATGTCCTGGAACAGATGCGAAAAATCTGGGGGCAGGGGAGGAACGTGGCGCACATCTCAGGCCACGGTCCAGGGGGGACTAAAAAGGGGAGGGGAGGGGAGGCTTTGGAGCAGAAACTTTGTCTGGTGAAATGATGGATTTTCTCCCCGGTGACAAGAGAGGGGGGGAGGAGCCCTGGGGGGAGTAGAGGAGAGGGGAAGACGGGGCGATCCCCGCAAGCACCGTACATATAAGTGGAATGGGGGCGGGGGGACCCCGGAGTCACTTGTGCAGAGGGCCTGCGAAATCATTTCCCTGGCTAGTGACACCAATAGTCGCTTTCCGGCAGAGGAGCCCTTCTGGTCTCCACCCTATTGGACCCTCGCTACCGGTCCAAAATAAAGAGCCTTTTTCCCCTATTGAGGGGGGACAAACTCGAATATATGGGGAAATCCTCCATTCAGTTGGCCCGTTTCCTATGTGGCATCGTCCCCCCTCTGCGGGTTGACCGGGGGGGGTTTTTCAGCCCCCACGACTACTGCCCGCGGCTGCCGGGGGAAGGTGGGGGGGTGGGACAAAACCACTCCTCAGCAGAAACCCTAAGTCTGGAGTACTGATGAGCAGTTCCTTCCCCCCGCCTATGGGGGGGCAGTCGCCCAGCAGCACGCAGGCCCTGAGCAGCCCCAAACCAACAGGGGGTTTGGACAGCACTCGCCACCCCCAGTTAGAAGACCGTGGCACTGGGCACCGCAACTTGCCGAGTTGCAGGGAAAGCTGTCCTCCCCAGTAGTGTGGCATAAACGGGTTTTTCAGTGCGGCGGGGGCCATCGTTACCCCGGGGAAAACCCGCTTGTCCACAGGAAAATGTGGAACAACTGCCCTTTGTCAAGATGAATCGGGGCTGGATCGGCCGGTTTTCCCCACACCCCAATCCCTTAGGGCCCAACAATCAGCCAGCGCCTCACCAAACTGTGAGAAATATCGGGGTTTAAACTACCTCCCTCGGGGCCACAATCTGATGCCGCCCCCCGTTGCCAACATTGCGACAGTTTCTTCCCCCCATCTCCCCCAAACCATCCCCAGACTGTATTGCCCCCCCACCCCCCCCCACACTTTTCTTCTCCCACTGTCGACCTCATCTGCTGCGGGGCGCTGCGTGACCTCCACACCTGGCATTTGTGCCCCTCTCGGACCTCATGCGTTGCCCCTGCCGCCGCACCTCCACTTCTGTCATTGTGCCACTCTGTGGCCTACTCCAGTTTTTGCCGCCCCAGAAGTCATGTGCCATGTCTGACCTCATGGCTGTTGTTGCTGGTCCATGACACCACACTGGTCATTGTGCCACTGTCTGACCTCTGCTGCGCTGCCGTGAACCTCACAGGTCATTTGTGCCACTGTCTGACCTCATGCGCTCTGTGGCTGCTGCCATGACCTCCACACGTGTCATTGTGCCCTCTGGGCCTACTTTTTTTCCCACCTCTAGAATGCACTGGAAACTGTTGACCTCATGCTGCTCGGTGGCTGCTGCCGAACCTCCCACTGGGCATTTGCCATTTGGGGCCTACCCCTTTTTTGCCACCCCCAAAATTCATTGTGCCACTCTCTGCCTCACGCTGTGGCTGCTGCCGTCCCCCCCTCCACCCCTTCTGTCACGATGTTCCACCTGAGCCCCACTTTTTTTTTCCCCCGCGTCCTCGCATGACTTTATCAGGCAAATTTCCCCCTTAAAGTTTTCTGGTCATTTTTGGGGCCCTCTTAAAGTGCCCGGGGAAATTTTTTGTGAAGCGTTTTAAAAGCGGCGGCATCATGTGGTGTATACTAAAACAAAATTGTATGAAGCCCCAAAACCAAGTTTCCTCTGCATTTTTTTGCATGGCCAACGTTCAACAGCACCCGCACTCGTCACCCTGGAAATAGCTGTTTTTTTAACGGTTCGCCCCAAAAATTCGTAAAAAAAGTTATTTTTTGTGAAAAAATCGGCGAAGTGAACGAACCCCAAATTTTGGGAAATTGCCCCCTCTCATTATGATGGGACAAAACAGAAACAAAAATATTGGTGGATTATTATTTATGTTTAGAGGGGAAAAAGGAAGGGGAAATTAATTTGAGTAGTGAGGGGGGACATGTTCAGAGCGCAAAGACAGTCACTGATGTTTTTTTTTTTTCAAAGCAGGGTTATGTTTACGAAAGAGAGTAGAATTTATTATAAGCATAAAGATGGCGAAACCAAATTCTGATGACTTTCCATGGGGGGGTGAAAATGAAAAAGAGGGGAGACTGGAACCCATCCCTGAAACCCCAAAACAAAGGAAAAAGGGGAAGAAGTAGAACCCGCAAATGAGAAAGTAAAAGAGCAAATCAGAGAGGGAGGTGGGAACCAAGACCAAGGGCTACATGCAAAAAGAAAGTGTCAAAAAATTTAAAAAACTGCAAAGAGACCAAAAAGCAAACAATGAGACTTGCTTGGGTTAGCCATCTTGACATCATTTAAAACTTTGCTAGAGCTAAAGTTGTGGGGGGTAAAGGAAAAACCTGTTTCGTAGGGGCGGAAGAGTCAGAGAAATAGCAATTAGGCAAGGTAGACCCAATGTTTTCCCAAAAATTTAAGCAAAGTTTAAGACAGCCCCAAAGGGGACTTTTTCAGTAAGGGGTTATATGGGGTTTTTTAAAGGGAAGGAAAATCCAATGGAAAGAAATAAAAGGGGTTGCAGTTTGGTGAAGATGACAGCTAGGGAAAAAAGACTGGGTGGGTGGGAGGGGAAAGGGGTCACAAACAGGGAAATTTGGGGGCCCAAAAAGAAAGCCTGATATTTCTTTTTGTCGTTGGGTCAATGCTGAGAACAATTAATGGGGGGGGTCGATAGTGGGGGAAACCTCCTTGTGTTTTCTAATAAACCCATGCATGCGTTGTAAAAAGTTTCTTGTATTCTACGTTTGCCCAAGACCGCATGCCCTTTCCCCGTATGCCAAATGAGGGGCATGGTATAAATGGCACAGAAAGCCCTTTGGAAGCTGCTGTTTTGGGGGAAACCGACAGAGACATTTTACTAAAGGAGCCCGGATTCACATCGTT
>JAODAL010057667.1:0-22537 GCA_025379985.1 Phyllomedusa bahiana | reverse complement strand
GCTGTGAGTGGGCTTATCAGTAATTGGCATATCAGTTATACCATTCCTCACTGATCATGACACAATGACATGACTACTTGAGGTCTGAAAAGCATTTTTATCGGTAAAAGTGGTATCATGTCTGTCCTAAACGTGTCAGTCTTCCAATCATGCCCTACTGATGTGTTGGTGCTGCTGCTTATACTTTCATTTTCGATTTTTTTTTTAAATAGAAATAAAGTATATAAGAAATTTTATGTTAGAATACTCCTTACATTGGAAGCTGATTTAGTTAAGTAAATAAATGTTGTTGTTGGTGACAAGACTCTGCAGGATTTGACTCACAATGGCCGGGCTGACTGACTGACGGCAGTTTGGAGCAATGAGAGCTAAGAGAGAGCAGGGAGATGTGGTCAGTAACTTGAGAAACTTGCGTGCACACAGAGGTACATTCTTCCTTATTTTCTAAGAGCAAAACCAACAAAACAATGCATTTGGTAATAGTCTTCATTTACCTTTCCCCACATTTTAAAAGCAAATCATTTTAGTGAGAAAACCCTTTTAACCCCTTAAGGACCTTGTGATGTTTTTTGTTGACATGTTCGTTTTTCCCTTCTCGCTTTCCCAGAGCCATAACTTTTTTATTTTTCCACCTACATAAACCTATGAGGGCTTTTATTTTGCAAGAGGAGATGTACTTTCTAATGGTGTTATACACTGTACTATAGAATATACTGGGAAACGGCAAAAAAATTCCAAGTGGGACAAAAACGTACTTTCACCAAGTTTCCTGGTTTTTTGCTTTTATGGCGTTCAATCTTCGGTAAATATAATGTGTTATATTCCACTACGCAGTATATAGGGCAAAGCAATACCACAAAGATAGCATGTACTCTCCCTATTAAACCCTAATATCTAACCTACCTGACAAAAGAGGGGGTAAAGGAAAATCGTCCTGATGAGGACAACTTTACCTTTTTATATTATTAAAAGTTAAAGGGGTTTTATCGTTATAAAGATCATGTCTCAGATTATGGGGACAGTAAAAATAAGCACTTTTGTAGTTGGGTTGCATTACTTCAGTCACTTGGTTTAGCAGATATGAGCTTCTCTGAAAAATCTGTTTTCTATTTCTGCTGTTGCTGGTCAGAACGCCCCCTGGTCGATTCTTGAAACCCTAGACAACGCCCCCTACACTGTGATTGGCTGCTGACATTTCATTCAGCCTGTTGGGGATACGCCCCTAGACAGGAAACGCCCTGGGCCCCGCCCCCCCTGCGCTGTGATTGGCTGCCTGCACAACTCTGTGTTTACTTTCCCCCCTGAGTCTGTTAAAATCGATAGTGAAACCAAGGTCTGCTGGCTCTATGTACATCCCCAGCTTTATGGGCAATGTTCTGGGCAATTAAATGCCTGTTTAAGGGGCTTTTTGCCAAGAGGTTGATTAACCTCCTCACAGATCCAGTCCTTAAGGGTGCTACTTGAAAAGAAGGCGTTCTGTTCCTCAATTGAATGCAAGCCCCGCCTCCTTTATGACGTTTTTCACATGTAGTGTATAACAATAAGGATTCAACACGTGTCTGTATAAGCTGCTTGTGTAGTGCAGTGCTTAGGGTGATCAGGTCTGCAAGAGAAAAGGTTTGGAGTTTTTAGCCCCATCAATTTGTTTTTTTTTTTCTTTTATAAATTGTACACATATGTAAAGATTTTTGAAAATATATGTGTAGACAATCTATTAAAATTTTTTTCATATTTCACACACAAAGCTCCCTATATAGTGTCCTATCCTTGCAGTCACACACCAAGCACTTTCAAACATCACTCACCGGCCACTTTATTAGGTACCCATGCTTAGTAACGGGTTGGACCCCCTTTTGGCTTCAGAACTGCCTCAATTTCTTCGTGGCATAGATTCCACAAGGTGTTGCAACGATGCTAAATTGGTACCAAGGGGCCCAAAGAGTCCCAAAGAAAATTTCCCCACACCATGACTCCACCACCAACACCCTGCCCGTTGATACAAGGCAGGAGGCCCATTTTTTCATGTTTTTGCCCCCAATTCTGCCCCTACCATCCAAATGTTGCCAAAATCGAGACCCATCAGACCGGCAACTTTTTCCAATCTTCTACTGCCCCAATTTTCGATGGTTTGGGCAAATTGGAGCCGTTTCCTGTATTTAGCTGAAAGGAGGGGCCCCCGGTGTGGTTTTTCTGCTGCTGTACCCCCATCTGCCTCAAAGTTCCCGTACTGTGCGTTCAGAGTGCTTTTGCCTCCCTTGGGTTTGAAAACGGGTGGTTTTTGGTCACTGTTCCCTTTCTTAAGCTCAAACAGTCTGCCCATTCTCTTTGACCTCTGGCCCCACAAGGCATTTCCGCCCACGGACGCCGCTCCTGGATGTTTTTTTTTTTTCGGACCATTCTCTGTAAACCCTAGAGAGGGTTGTGCGTAAAAAACCCAGGAGATAGAGTTTTGAAAATCCCAGACCACCCCTTCTGGCCCCAACAACCATGCCACGTTCAAAGGCACTAAAATCACCTTTCTTCCCCATACTGTTTCCCCGGTTTAACTGCAGGAATTGTCTTGACCATGTCTACATGCCTAAATGCACTGAGTTGCCGCCATGTGTTTGGCTGTTTAGAATTAGTGTTAAAAAGAGCAGTTGGGGGGGTGTCCCAATAAAGTGGGGGGTGAGTGTATTGGGAACATCAATATTTTGGGGGATAAAAACATGAATAGAGAAGCTAGTAGGGGTTTTTATATAATCGAGATTAACATATTATTTTTAGGTCTTCTACATAGTTAAATTTGGGGGGGAAAAAAAATACCCCGTGAGGGCTGAACTCCCAAAACCCCCTTTGTTGTAAAAAAGCAATAGTCTACCCCCTGCCTACCTCTGCCCCCCACCACCCAAAAATTTGTTTAAAACTGGCAGAGCCTTCTCTCAAAATGATTTTTTCTCCCCCCATTTTTTAAACCCCATGTCATTGACGCGCAGAGATCTTTACTTGAAGCTGACATTTTTTAGTTGAGTAAAGTCTTGCCTGTTGTCGTACAATTTGGATGAACACCACTAAAGTAAAGCTGCTGGCTTTCGTTTTGTTAAAAATAGACAATGACAGGTGTTTGCTGGGGTTTGGGGTCAAAAGGGTACAGACACAAAAAAGGAGGGGGCCCAAAAAAGGGTGTTTTATCCGACAACCTTCTGCATCCCCCCCTTTAAAAAAAATGATGATGCACAGTTCTTCAGGGAAGACAGCCCCCTGGGGGAGAGACCGCCCGCTGACAGGAGAGAACGCCCCCGGTTTTTAAACTCAATCGAGAAATTAGCTGAACAGCACGAGCAGCTCAAACAATAACACTCCTTTAAGTTTCATAGTCTTGTTCAGTGATAATCTACAAGTTTTTTGACTATTTGTATCAAAATTGTTTTTTGTGGGTTACCTATACTTATCCATTATGGTACTTGGTCATAGATGTAAATCCCCTGAGGAGCAGTTAAACAGGGGAGGAGAGGCAAAACATAGTGGTAGGGGGGGGGAGGGGTATAAAATTTTTTGTGTAATCAAACTCGCAATAAAATTACTTGCTTAGTATCATTTAGCTCCCCCTCATGGAGCCAAACAGCTCTGAAGTGTCAAGAAAAATGAACTTCACAAAATCTCTAAGGGTCCATCTACACTGCAACGATTTCCAGTTGGTTTTTGACACAGATTCAGATTTTCAAAACTGTTGAAAACCGACTGTGAAACCATCCCCATAGACCGCAATAGAAAATCCAAGTTGTAGATTTTCTGAGGTCGGATTTTAAAACCGCTGTTTTTGCAAAAAATGTGGAATATGTTCATTCTTCCATCAGATTTCACTTTGATAACTGCAGAAAATTTACTATTGATGTCCATGGGACTGCTTGAAAACCAACCAGAAAGCTTTGTGCATGTTTTTTGGTGTGGATTTTGCCGCAGAAAACTCAATTGTGCTCTATGATGCATACATGATTGATAAACTGAATCCTAAATCCGTGCCAAAAAACAAAAAACTGAGTTAAAAATCCTTGTTTTTGTGTAAAATACTGTTCAAATACTCATCAGACTATATGGTTTTAGAATTCAGAATCTGATGAGTATTTTATCCATTGTCGTGTGGACGTAGCATAAGGGTTCGTTTACACGGTAAAGCTCAAATACTGGTCAGATTTCCTGACCGGTATTTAGTCTTTTTTTGGCACGCAGAGGGGCGGCTTTTGTTCATGGTTTGCAGATTCAAGCCATCACCCTTCACACCCACATGTACATGTTTTGCCCAAAAACCGGGCTGAAGAATGAACATCTTCTAAGTTTTTCGAAATGCCAGCGGTGTAAAAAGCTGTCCGGCAGAAAATCTGTGCAGTGGGGATTGCTTCACGGATTTTCTATTAAAGTCTATGGGAGAGCGTTGCTTGTCGGTTTTCAGACGATTTGTAAAACCGCAAACTGTCAGAAAAACCGACCAATAACCCTTCCTGTAGGGACAAGCCCTAAAGGTTTCCTTCCTGTGCAAACTGGGAGCAGATCCTCTAAGTCTTGTAGGTTGCAACTTCTATGCATCTGACACACATAATGAGCGCTGGGCTGCCATGAATCTGTTGCTGGTCTTTCCGTGGTCCGCTTTTGGTAGATTATAACAGCTGCCTAATGGAAGATCCCACAAGTCCTGCTGTTTAGAAGATGTCTGACCCAGATGTATAAACAATCTGGCCCTTTGCTTCCATTTGCTCACTTCCTCTCCAGTCATTCTACTGCCTTTTTAACTGTTATGTTATGGGTGCTTGGTATACATATATATACACTGTATAAGTACAGTACAGTTTAAAATATTGTCAAAGTACTTTATTATTTTAATGAATTTGAACAATTTTCCTTTGTGCTGTTTGTTAACATTTTCCTACATTCCTATTTTGGTACAATGTATAAACTATTTTTGCACCATATTAAATAATATGTGTATCTCTTCCCAAAATGGTGACAAATACAAACCTTTCTATCAAACAGTGTGAAATTCTAAGCACAGCTTTAAATAAACGTCTCTGCATGATTTCCTGTAGACAAATCTGTAATGCTGCATTTATTACATTAGGAGGGAATGCCTTCCGCTGATTTATTACAGTTGTGTAATAATACTGTCATTTTGATAAATTAAGGCTTTTTTCATGACAAAATAACATCACTTTGTCATACTCAATATTAGTGCTGTATGTTTCTAATTAGATTTTAAGAATCTTTTTTTTTTTCTTTTTCAAAATGCTTTATTGTAAATGTATAAACAAATACAAGGCAATAACAAAAAAAAGGAAATTCTAAGGGTAAACGAGTAATCCTACAAAATAACAATCTCAAAGTAAAGTAATATCTGTACTCGGGTCATATACCAGCGCCATAATGCAGAATTAAGTAAAAACAATGAAAGTAAGAATAGTAAAAGTAAAAAAGAAGAGCAAATGCACCGGTTGCGATCCCAAAACAAAGCCCCACCACCAGCGAACGATCGTCACAATGATAAGTCGATATGGAGGAGAACGGTCACAAAACACTACTTACTGAGAGTAAAACCTAAGCCCTTGGAGAATGGTGGAGGTCCCTGAATGTGGGAGATTCTACAAAGGTCACCCATTCTTCCCATACCCTATTAGACCTATCCAGTTGTTGGTTACTATCAGCCCTTACTTCCTCCATGCGTTGAATGCTCAAAATTTCTTTAAACCACTCAGAGACAGATGGCACCTGGGTGGACTTCCATTTCCGCGGGATTAGCAGTTTAGTTGACACCAACAGAAAGACAATTAGACTGCCTTTCAGTGAGCGTATGTCCATAGGCAACATGAAGATAAGAAGGGCAAGGGGGTCGTTCTGCAGCTTCACACCAGTGATCAGTGTAATAAGTTCAATAATTTTAAGCCAAAACGGTTGGATGTCTCCGCATCCCCACCAAATATGCGTCATGTCTCCTGGGTGTTGTCCACATCTCCAACAGAGGGGAGGGACTTGAGGGAACAGTGAGTGTAGAAGTGTGGGCACCCTGTACCATCTGGTCAAGACCTTATAATTCATTTCTTGGATCTGACAAGAAACCGAAGCTGTATGAGTCAAGACACAAGCCTTGGTCCAGTCTTCAGTGGTCACTGACATATTTAACTTCTTTTCCCAACTACTCTGAAAGAGAGGCTGGTTAGAGGATTCTATAGTCAGGATCATATTATATAAGGTGGATATGACATGTCTGGGAACCCGCTCTTGAACACATAACTGTTCAAAACCAGTAAGTGCTCTATGAAATTTCTGAGTGACCTTATTCACATCATAATAGCTTAATCTGCACGTACTGAAGCCACACGTTTGGTGACTGGCGATGAGGGGGCACCATCTCATTGTAAGTTCTGAAAGTAGTCTTATTGAGGAAGTCTCCAATAGTACGGGGCTTTCTTACTAGAGGGTCAGAAAACAGTAAATCTGGTGCCGTGATATGAATCTCCGGGTTTCCCTGGATAGGCACAAGAGGCCCACCTGGGAAGTATAGGCTGTAATGAGGGCCATGGATTTTGAGCACAGACAGGGTGACTTGTGTAACCAAGGGCAATTGGTCCAGTTTTAACCGCATTCGCTGCGGGCTCAACCACAATAATGAGGACAGAGGGCTTCCAGATAAGGTCTCCTCCGATTGCACCCATCGTTTTATTTGCTTAGCATGAAACCAATCCAATACTCTGGCACCAACTGCTGCCATATAATAAAACTTCATGTCCGGTAGTGCCAAGGCACCCTCTTCATTTCTCCTGATGAGAGTGTTTCTAGCTATTCTAGACTGCTTATTAGCCCAGACAAACTTCCTAAAACATTTGTTAATGTCTCTAAAGAAGGTGCTTGGCAGTCTAATGGGGACACACTGGAATAAATACAAGAGCCTAGGTAAGGTATTCATTTTTAAGATGTTAATTCTCCCTATCCAGGAGAAATCTCTCCTATCCCATTTGGACAAGTCTGCTTTAATGGTCTGAAATAGTGGGTCAAAAAGATACGTAAAAGAATCCTTCGCCCACTTAAAAGGAAAACCACCTTTCAAGGAGGTGACTATATCCGGTTTCAGAGTAATGTTCAGTGCAACACTTTTGAAGTAGTTAACTTTAAAATTGCTAAGGAGACCAAATCCATCCAGAAGACCCATCAGTGCCGGCAATGATGTTTCAGGTTGAGTGATATATAAGAGAAGGTCATCTGCGAATGCAGCGCATTTTTGCTGATCTTGTCCTATTGAGAGCCCCTTAACCTCCTGATCAGCCCTAATGGATTGCATCAGATACTCCATAGCAATCACATAAAGGATAGGCGAAAGTGGGCAACCCTGTCGCGTTCCATTACGGATCTGAAAAGATCTTGATAAGCTGCCCTTAACACTAATCCGAGCCGAAGGGCATTGGTATAAAGCAAAGATTTTCTGTAACAACTTTGGACCCAATCCAACAATTGACAGGGCGATTTCCAAAAAATTCCAATCCACCCTGTCAAATGCCTTTTCCGTATCCAGGGACAGAAGCATAAAAGGGGTGTCAGTGCGTTTCGCTTGTCGGATCAGGGAGAATGTTCTTAGGGTATTGTCTCGAGCTTCTCTTCGGGGCACAAAACCTACTTGGTCGATGTGTATCAGTTCCTATAATACTGAGTTGAGCCGGGCAGCTATTAGTTTAGCAAATAATTTAACATCTACGTTTAGAAGGGATATAGGTCTATAACTTTGGCACAGGAGAGGGTCCTTCCCCAGCTTTGGGATCACAGTTATGTGCGCCTCTAAGGTGGAAGGGGGAAAGGGAAGAGGAGACCGAATTGAAAGATTCTAATAGCGGGCTTGACAATGCTTCTGTAAGTGTCTTATAAAATTTGGCAGTGAAGCCATCAGGGTCCGGGCTTTTCCTAGCTGATAAGGACAAAATTGCTTGGTGCAGTTCAAGAGGGTAGAAGGGGGTCTCCAGTGTCAAAAGTGTCTCTGGACTAAGGCCGGGTAATGAGAATTTTTTTATAAACGTTTTCAAGGCATTTTTGGTGTCTTTTGAGGAGGAGGTGTTATAGCTAGAGGGGAGGTTATAAAGTTCCTGATAATAAGCATGAAAGCAGTCCAAAATATCTGGTGTAAGGGAAGTTATTGTACCTGATTTGGTCTTAACTGAGTGGACAAACAGAGAAGCCCTCTTATCTCGCAAGGCTCTAGCTAACATTTTACTAGGTTTATTACTCCAGCTGTAATATGAGCCAGCACAGATCTGCTTAAATCGCTCCGATTTCTTATCCATCAGCAAGGCTATCTCATGCTTAGTATGTAATAGATCCCGTAGATCAGAGTCAGCTAGGGTGGCTTTGTGTATTGATTCTAATTTCGCCAATTTAGTAAGTAAAGTTTTCAACTTGGACTCGGCCTCTCTCTTCAATCTAGCCCCATGTGTAATTAATGTCCCCTTTACTACGCATTTGAGCACTTCCCATTTTATTTGAGGGGACAAGGGATCGGAAATATGTTCTGTTTGGAAATGTTCAATAGTCTGTTTCACATCCCGCAGGCACAAGGAGTCCCTGAAGAGTGATTCGTTAAGCCTCCAATTATAGGTCCTTCCCACACCCTTAGGCAGATCTACATCACAATGCACAGGGGCATGGTCTGACAATAGGATATTGCCGATACAGGATTTTTTAACGTTCGGCAGTAGCACATGCTGAAGAAAGATATAGTCAATTCTGCTATATCCTCTGTGTGGGTGTGAGAAAAAGGTATAATCACGGGCTGTTGGGTACAGAAGGCGCCAAACATCACAAAGCTGCATATTATAAAGCAACTTTCTTATCTTGGCCAATTGGTTGAAGGGCATAGAAGAGCGCCCCGCTGACGTGTCAACTTCCAGCTGCAGAGCAAGGTTGAAATCACCACATAAGATGATTTTGCCTTGTGCATAGGCATTAAGCTCATCCAGAACCATGGACATAAATGTGAGTTGGCCAAGATTCGGAGCATATATTTTCGCTAAGGTGAACATGTTACCTCCGATTTCACTCTTAACAAAGACATATCTCGCATTGCTATCCTGTTTGAGATCTAGCACCTAGACAGAGAGATTCTTATGGAAAAAGATAGCTACTCCCTTAGTTTTACTATCAGGATTAGTGTTGAGTGATTATTATCGACAAAGTTGAAATCGGCACAGTTTTTATGTTGATCCAAATTTTTAGATCATGCGATAATTTAGGTAAAAATCTGTGCATCATCTATTAAAAATATACCTTTATATACCTTTATTAATTATACCTCTAAAACTATATAAAACTATATAAAAAAAACTACACTACATATATACTACACAGAAGGGACAAACACCCTGCACTCTCTATATTACTGTTTCACAGCAATATTGCATAAGCGGAGAACCCGCCCCGAAAAGGGCGACCCCGCAACTTGCAACTGATTACAAATAATAACCTGGATGAAACCCTTCCTTATCTCATTATCATCTAAAGGGTCTAACCATGCATAAACCAGGTCAGAAATGCAAAAGGTAAGTGCCTGATATCTATATAACAAATGGGGATAGTACAATAGGCACTTACAAATGTTAAGTGCTGTAAAGACCTCTTGTCACATGCCCATAGTATTGGGTGTAAGACCGTGAATAATGATCTACACATATAGAACACTCCAAGGTATTCCATTATTCAATACAGCACAAATATCAGCAAGCACATTCAAAAACAAAAAGCGCATTCTAACAGACATTTGTTCTTCACAATTGTCCAAAGTGGCTCAAGGGTCATGCTTTGAATTCTGGGGGCATTTTGCTGTGACATCCCATACTACAGGTCCTATTATAAAAAAAATGTTGTTTCTAACAGACATTTGTTCTTCACAATTGTCAAAGTGGCTCAAGGGTCATGCTTTGAATTTTTGGGGAAATTTTTCCTGGTGACATGCAACTATATACAGGTTCCTGTTAAAAAAAATGTTTTTCAAAAGACTTTGTTCCTTCCCAGCCAATTGTCGCCAAAGTGGTCAAGGGTCTGCTTTGAAATTTTTGGGGGCTTTTTTGCTTGACATTCAGCTTTTACTACAGGTCCTGATTATAAAAAAATGGTTGTTTCTAAACAGACATTTGTTCTTCACAATTGTCAAGATTGGCTCAAGGTGAGGGTTTGCTGTCAGAAACAGGAATAGGTAGGACCCCTGTTAATGGACACCTATTGCAATATGACTTGTTTTTGCAAGATCTTTATCATAGCTAATCAATCCCTGTATTGAGACAACCCATTTAATACAATTAAAAAAAGAGAAACAAAGACAGGTGGGATTCATTCTATTTTAAAAATGTGTTTTTTTTAGAATTAAACTAGTAAAAAAAATTGCATGTACAAAAAGCTGGTAAAAAAATTCCTCTGAATTGTACAAGAGAGGTACAGGAAAACTTGACCAGATGTAGGTTTATTCAAGGACATGGAGTATGGAGCACGGACAGAGAACAAAGTACAGAGACAATTTCTTCCAGCACATTGAGTAAAATGAGAAAAAGAAAAAGCCAAAAAAAAGGCACCTGGGTGGAACAGGAGCGTTAACCACCAGTATTTCCAAGTGAAGCTCAATTGGTCGCACTCATACGGAGGGCAAGCGCTTACCCAGGACAAGGACATATATGTCCAGTGAAACTAAAATGGTGGTTGAAAAACTCTTTTTCCGGCACTTTTTAATCTGGGGTCATGCAGGTTTGGGGCTCATGCTGTGGCCCAGGACAGGGATAGTCTATGTCCAAGTAAACTAAAAAAGGTGGTTGTAAAAAACTCCTTTTCCGGCACTTTTTAATCTGGGGCCATGCAGGTTTGGGGCTCATGCTGTGGCCCCGGGCAGGGATAGCTATGTCCAGTGAAACTAAAATGGGGTTCAAAGACTCCTTTTTCTTGCCCTTTTTAATCTGTGGGTCAGACAGGTTAATGGTCATACTGTGGTACAGAAAGGTATCGTCAATGTCCAGTGAAACAAAAATGGGGGTTGAAAGACCCCTTTTTCTGGCACTTTTTAATTGGGTCTGAGTTTGGGGGCTCATGCTGTGGCCCGGGAGGGGGAAGTCTATGTCCGTGAAATAAAATGGGGTTGAAAAGCTCCTTTTTCCGGCACTTTTAAACGGGGGGTCATGCGGGTTTTGGGGGCTCATACTGCTTTCCGGGACGGGGATACAATGTCCATTCAAGTAAAATGAGGTTCAAATCATACGCCTTTGGCATTTTTTAATTTTGGGGTTCTGCAGGTTTAAGGGCTCATTTTTGGGGTGCAAGACGGGGATAGTGAAGGTGTTGATTTTTTTTCTTGGCTTTTTTAACCTAAGTGTGTTGCCTAAGATGTAGCCTTACCATTTGACTGTTTGTGTTAATTCCCGCTTCTCCCCCCTGTTTTGGGGGGGTAAGAATAAGGTGGGGTTTTTGCTCTCCCATAACTTTAATGGTCATCGGCATCTCTTCATCGACCATCGAATATCTTGTCGATGATGGTCGACTATCGCCCTCGACTGTTCGAGGCAACAATCGCCAACACAATCGTTGCTACTGTGGCACCAAGGGGGAAATATTTATTTGGTAGTTTCCAAAGACCTGTCAAAACATGGGGGCTCCTGTAGCATAAAATATTAGTTTTGTTTTTTTGCAATATTTAAGTATACATGACCACTCTCCGGATTTTAAAACCCCTTTAAATTAAGGGGTGTGATTGAGCGACGTCAAAATTGGGTGTAATTAGGCGCTACCCCTGCCCGGGGATAATCGGGTTTTCCCTCCGACGCATTCCGGTGCAGTAGAAAAATTTTAGGATATAAACAGCATAAACAGAAGAACATAAACAAGCCTAATAGCAACGTTAAAGGCCAAAGAGAAAAAACTACAAAATGCAGTATTGCTAACTGCGTCGTACAAGCACAGGACATCTGTGCCACTACCTACTTGGGGGTAATCAGAATGTAGACTGCTTAGAGCAAACTCGCTGATACCTCTATCAGGGGTCATGCCAATTGCTCCCTTCTGAGCCATCCTATGGGCCTACATCAAGCTAGGTGTACAAAAGTGCTTAAAGATGAGTCAAAGAAACAAATATATCTATGATCTAAGAATACCTGCGGCGGTCTAAAGTAAATGGGTGAACAGGAGAAGCATTATCCCTCCTATGCCATGATACAATAGGCATCTAATGGCAATGGAGGGGTGCCAACTCAATCTCAATAGCCAAACCTAGAGGAGAAAACCAGATGAGAAAGCATACATTACTATTGCATATCATACAGCAAACCCCTTTTAACGGCACTGCTTGACCTCTCCAAACGAGAGACAACCCTTTGGGATCTCAAAAGTCGCTGTTCCTTCGGGGTATCTACTCTCATCGGCCCTCTCGGTGAAGCTCTTTGAGGAGGCAGCGGAAGATATGCAGGGGTCGAGTAGATGAGGTCCCAATCCGGGAGAGTCACTGGGGGTAACTTCAAAGCCGCTAAGAAAGTGGGAAGGTCCGCTGGGGATCGAAAGGTTACAGTCCCTTCTTCTGATCGGACATGTAGGGCAAAGGGGTAGCCCCAACGATATTGGATTTGTCTATCCTGCAGGATAGTGAGAAGGGGTTTCACAGCTGATCTCAGACGTAGTGTGCGCCTCGACAAGTCCGGAAAGATTGAGAGTTTGGCTCCCTCATAGGTGAGGTTGGAAGTGAGTCTGGCTTTTTTCAGGATTTCTTCCTTTATCGCATAGTAGTGAATGCGACAGACCACATCACGAGGTTTAGTAATATCTTGGCTCATTGGGCGCAGTGCCCTGTGCGCTCAATCCAGCTCAATATGAGTGTCTGCAGGTTTGCCCAATATCTCGTTGAAGATCTTGGTAAGGGACCGGTTCAGGTCCTGTGGTTTTACTGATTCTAGGAGGCCTCGCAGCCTAATATTGTTCCGCCGATTGCGGTTCTCCAGATCATCTAGTTGGTCTACCAGGTTTTGCTAAAGATTTTGCTGGGCCTTGAGAGCACTTTGGAGTTCAGAAATTGAGCGCGGAGTAACGGTTTGTGAGGATTCTAGGTGTTGGACCCTGTTTTGGATAGCGACAATGTCAGTTTTAAGGGCACAGATATCCTGCTTCCAGGCTTTCCTGAGATCATTTGCCATGACGGACATGTCTCTTTTAGTAGGTATCAGACTTAAGAGTGCTTGTAATTCTGGGTGACCTTGAAGCACTTGAAGGGCTTTATCATGTGATATCATAGATGAGCTTCCATCGTGGTCACTATGAGGAGACTCGGGCTGCCAGGCAGGTGAACATGATAAGTGTGATGTCATGACAGCACTCGTGGTATGAAAATGGCTCTATATCACATTAGATCACACCTAGAGCAAGTAATTTAGCCTTAAAACGAGACCAGGATTGCGATGTAGCCACAACCCACCCTCAAATATAGTCAGGATAAACTGACTGATGCATATGCTTCCAGCTCTTATTTCCTCCTGTGTTTCTAAGGCGAAGTCTTTTATTAGATCACTGCTAAGATATCTTGTTTTGAAACAGATAAGACTCTTGATCTAGCTGTGTCCAATCCAGCATAACATATAGAAGGTTGAAGTGGGAGCTGCATAACTTTACATCTTGTTACAAATTAAAGGAATTATTCTACCATTTTGATCTCATCTCTCCTTCTTATTAGATTTCATGTAAGGCGATTGCTATGTAATCACCTCAAACAACTTTCATGGTAAGTTATCTTTGCCATACCTTTGCTTTCAGATTGAAGACTTTATAGTGTCACCTTTAATCATTTGCTGTTCCTCCACCTAAAGGGGTTTTCTTACTATGCAGTTTCACAGAGCCACAGCCAGCTTTAGATTCAAACTTCCTGGTTAGGGGGTGGATGGGTGTATAGCAGTGACTGACGCATCAGCTCTGCTATTCCTAGCTATTCCTTTTATACTGACATTACTGCAAAATATTTATAAAGTGTTACACAATGCTACATAGCTCTAAGGAGTGAAAGCTTCTTATTTAGTTAAGTAAACAGTCAGTTGCTAGCGATAAGACTCAGCAGGAGATGACTCACCATGGTTGGAGTGTCAACAGCTTAGAGCAAAGAGAGATAAGAGAGATAATGGAGATGTGGGAAAGAGGGTCAGTAGACAGAGAAACTTGTGTGCTCTAAGAAGAGATAAAATCTTCTTTATCTACTGACCAAAGAAGAATCAGAACAGCAAGATATTTGATAATAGTCTTTATTTACCTTTCCCTACAATGTAAAAGCTAATTATTGTGGGGAGAAAATCCCTTTAATCATTTAACAGTCAGTCCACCTAGTTTTTTTTTAGTTGATACACGTTTCACATAATTATTGAATTGGACTGTGGGGTGACTGCTCTATTTAGTGTTGCTGTAGTATTGTAGTAATTAACAGGAGTCCACCAGCGTTGTTATACATCTCACATCTCAGCCAGTATAGAGGACCAGAGGGTGGGCCAGCAGAGTGTTTAGAAGCTGCAGAGACAGAAACAGAATATGTGATCAGACATCCTTCTGTCTCTATAGAACTGTAGCTGACCATAGTGGAAGGGTAATATAGACTTTGGTTTCTGTAATCATAGCCCCTTCTAGAGATGGGCGAATTTCTCGAATTTCAGTTCGCTCACTTCGCCGAATTTCCCGACAAAAAATAACTTTGTTCCGAATTACTTTGGGACGTATCACATTAAAAACAGCTATTTCCAGGCTGCACAGAGCCTGCAGGGTGCTGTAGAACGTTGTGCCATGCTTAAATATGCAGGGGGAGTTTGGGTTTGGTCTTCATACAATGTTTGTTTTAGTATGACACGCACATGACTGCCGCCGCCTTAGAATCACTTCACTTAAAATTTCCCCTGGGCACTTAAGAGGGCAAAACTGACCAAAAAACTGAAGGGGGAATGTAGCCTGATAAAGTCATGGCAGCGACAGCTGGACAAAAAAAAAATGAGGGCTCAGGTGGCAACATCAGTGACAGAGTGTGGAGGTGACGGCAAACACCACAGCAGCATGAGGTCAGAGAGTGGCACAATGATATTCTGGAGGTGGCAAAAACAGAATAGGCCACAAGTGGCACAATGACACAGTGTTTAGGGCACCGGCAGCAGCCACAGCAGCAGCATTGAGGTCAGACAGTGGCGCAATCACATTCTGGAGGTGGCAAAAACAGGATAGGCCACAAGTGGCACAATGACACAGTGTCTAGGTCACGGCAGCAGCCATAGCAGCAGCATGAGGTCAGACAGTGGCACAATCACATTCTGGAGGTGGCAAAAACTGGAGTAGGCCACAGAGTGGCACAATGACTGAGAGTGGAGGTCACGGCAACAGCAGCATGAGGTCAGACAGTGGCACAATGACATTCTGGAGGTGGCAAAAACAGGAGTAGGCCATAGAGTGGCACAATGACAGAGAGTGGAGGTGATGGCGGCCGCATCATGAGGTCAGAAAGTGGCACAATGACATTCTGGAGGTGGCAAAAGCAGGAATAGGCCACAGAGTGGAACAATGGCACAGTGTCTAGGTCAAAGCAGCAGACACAGCAGCAGCATGAGGTCAGACAGTGGCACAATCACATTCTGGAGGTGGCAAAAACAGGAGTAGGCCACAGAGTGGCACAATGACAGAGAGAAGAGTTCACGGCAGCAGCAGCACGAGGTCAGACAGTGGCACAATGACATTCTGGAGGTGGCAAAAACAGGAGTATGCCACAGAGTGGCACAATGACAGAGAGTGGAGGTCACGGCGGCAGCAGCATGAGGTCAGAGAGTGGCACAATGACACAGAGTGGAGTTCATTGCACCAGCAACAGCAGCATGAGGTCAGACAGTGTGGCACAATGACAGAGTGTGGAGGTGGGTGGCAATACCAGTCCCTGGTAAAGATGGTTGGTGGCAGATGGAAAAACTGTCAGCAGATGTGTGGCATCAGGCGGGTGGCGGCATCAGAATAGTGGCTGAGAAAGGTAGTTTGAACCCAGACACTCATTTCTCACAGTTTGGGTGAGGCGTCATGGCTGATGTAGTCTGACGCCTAAGGCATTGGGTGTGTGAAATCCTGGCCGATCCACGCCTGATTCATCTTGACAAAGGTCAGTCGTTCCACATTTCCGTGGACAAGCGGGTTCTCCTTGGGGTAACGATGGCCCCCGCCGCACTGAACACCCGCTCTGATGCCACACTACTGGCCGGGCAGGACAGCTTCTCCTCTGCAAACTCGGCAAGTTGCGGCCACACATCCAGTTTGGCTGCCCAGTAGTCCAGCGGATCGTCTAACTGGGGTGGCAGAGTGCTGTCCAAGTAGGCCACCACCTGTTGGTTCAGGGTCTGCTCCAGGTCCTGCTGCTGCTGCTGGCGACTGCCCTCCTCACTAGGCGGGTGAAGGAAGCTGCTCATCAGTGACTCCAGACTTAGGTTGCTGCTGATGGAGCTGGTATTGCTCCGACCCCCCCACCTTCCCCAGCAGCCTTGGCAGTAGTACGTGAGCGCTGAAGAACCCCCCGGTCAGACCTGTCAGAGGAGGGACGATGCCGCACATAGGCAGCGGCCAACTGACTACGGAGGATTTTCCTATAGTATTTGAGTTTGTCCTCCCTCTCAATAGCTGGGAAAAAGGCTCCCATTTTGGACCGGTAGCGAGGGTCCAATAGGGTGGAGAGCCAGAAGTCATCCCTCTGCCGAATGCTGACTATTCGGCTTTCACAAGCCAGGCAAATCAGTATGCTGCAGGCCATCTGCACAAGTGACTCCGAGGGGCTCCCTGCCTCCATCTGCACTGAAATAACTGCCAGGGTTTTTGGGGGTCACCCTCCCTTCGTCTTCCTCTTTCTCTATCAAAACCTTCCTCCCAGCTCTCCTGTTCCTCCCCCCCCTTGTCCCTGGTAAAAATCCACTCTTTTAAACCCGGAAAATTTGTTTCTGCTCCAAGTCCCCCTCCTCCCCTCCCCCAATTTCATTTCCCCCCCCAAGACCCCTTTGTGGCCACGAAGGGACCGCCACGTTTTTCCCAGTCCCCTCCCAACGGGATTTTTCAGAAATCGGGTTCCGGGACTAAGCTGGAAGACGTTATTAAAATCCCGTATCCGGACGACAAAAAAACGTGGCCTCCTCAATGGCCTCAAAAAACGGCAGGGGGCACCATGAGTTTGGCCAAAAGGGTTTTTTCTGACATCAAATTTACACGGGGGAGTACTCCAACCCCCTGGATCATAAAAAAATCGAAATTTGGCCTTTCCTTTTCATACAGTTTTCCAACTTGTTGCGGGCGGGAATTTCCCAACGGGGGGAAAAACATCGCAAAACAGGTGTTTTGGGGGGAGGCCTTTCGGGCCCTGCAACTCGAGGAGGGGGTTCCGGCTTTGTGGGAATGGATGAAGTGCATGCACATTTCCTGGCCTTTTCAGAATCTTCAGAAAAAGGGGGGGAAGACTTCGGAAAACCCTTTTCACAACCCAAAAATTGAACACATCCCATGCAGGGCCAGGGGACCATCCCCCTCTGTGCACGCGGACCCATTTCCTCCCAAATTTCCGTCCCCAAAGGGTTCCAATTTGCAGTTGGCCCGGAAAAAGCCACACATCGATTTTTTTGCTGCATGACGCGGACATTTTTCCCCCCCCTGTGGGGCTTCCCCGCCGAGCAACCAGGGGTAGAACTGCGTGACAAACCGCTGTGCCCAAAAACAAAAATTTGGGATGATGAGCAGTAAATTGTGGGGGCCCAGATGGGGGTGGGGGGGGGGGAGGAGGAGGAGGACATTGGCGCAGGAGCCGGGAGTTTTTTAAAACGGGAGGGAAAAAAGGCGGGGTCTCCTTCCCCCCAATTTGTTGTGTGCCTGGGGAGGGAACACATTTAGCCATGGGGCCCTAAAGGAACAAGTACTGGGGGCCCTACCCTGTTACAGCTCCAACGGGCCGCACTGCCTTGGGACCTTGGGAAAAAACCGAAAAGCCCAAAGGGCTGTTCCTTTTTCTACAGATTTATGAAGTGCTGGGACTTTCCTTTTTTGGAAAAAAAAATTACGGCTTGGGAAATCCCCCACTCGCTCGGGACAAGCCCCTTTGTTCTCTGAACGGGGGCAATCCACCATTTGGAAAGGGGGGGACTGCATACCCCAAAAACTTTTTTACAGGAGCACGGGCACGCTGCACCCCTTTGGAAAGGTTGGTTTCCCTACGGGTTTTCTCTTTTTCAACCCCGCTGAAGGGGTTGGCTGGCGCCATTTAGTACGAGGAGCAGACATCTGGAACCCAAAATGATGTCAAAGAGAAACAGCTCCCTTCTGCAGAGGGGGTTTGGGGCCTTGACTGGCTTTCAAAGGCCCGCTGCCCTCGGGGGCAGCTGCTGCTTTTTTTGGTTGGGGGCAGCAGGATGGACCCCACAGCTGGCCACGGTTTTTTCCCCCCGCCAAACCCGGGTGGTGACCTGCTGGGTTTTTACGAGGGGGGGGTGCCAACGTTACTCCCTGGCCACGCTTCACTTTCTGCCCCCCAAAATTCTACATAAACCCAAATTTTTGGCCCCCTCCGGGGTCTTAGCAAAAAACTGCCAAAACCCGGAATAACGAAATTTTTCCGCCAACCCCCGCACTGATGACTACTACTGCCCAACTTTTCTTGGGGGCCTGCGAAGCGGGGTTTTTACCCCCCGTGGCCCGCTTGGCTCCCCACCTCACACTGCTAGCACCCCGCTTTACTCCGGCCACACAACCCACTTTTCGGCTGGCCCGCTGCCTGACACGCAAGCTGGGCGCCCCTTTTTCTCCGGAAAGATGATGAAGCCCTTTTTCCTCACCCCGGGGTCCCAAGTGCGGTTTGGCTACATGAAAATTCTAAATTTTTGGTTTTTATCGTCAATGCTGTCCTCATCACCGGCCCTTTGGGAAAGCAGAAGGGTGACCCCTTTACAACATGACCTTTCCCCTTTCCACCTTCCACAACTATCCCTTTTCCGCCTACTGCCCAAAAAAGGAAGAATTGGCCCCATTTTTTTCGCTGCCAAGTAGCTGCTGCGCCCTCCTCAAAAAAAATTCCAAACCTTTGCTATAAGTGGCCCTGAGCCCCGACCACATAATTTGACTCTTTGGGTGAGGGAACCGGTGGGGCAGAAGGGGGGGTTGAGGACGTGGGGCCGCTGACCCCACTCCCAGCCCAAAAACCCAAAAAGGGTTGTGTTTGACGTTCCCACCGACTCTTGGCTGGGGTTGTCAGATGTCATCTGGGGGGAAGTGGATGACCTAGAAAACCCAAATCAAAAACCCCTTTGGGGTTGCTAGTCAGCACACGGCCGCTAGATGACAGCGGCAGTTGTGGCCTCACCGAGGGGACCCCTGCTGCGACGCCCCCCTTGCTGTGCTGCGACCTGGGCCTGTTCCAGGAATGTTTGTGCCACTGCCACTCGCAGGTGAAGAGCCTGCCCCCCTTCTGTCTGACATACTGTTTGTTCTAAAATGTACAGACACTGTTTGATGAAGATATCTGAAATATGATAAAAAACACACCCTGTATTTGACTCCAAATGAACCCAATAAGAAGTTTGGGGTAACCTTGGAAAATAAATTGCGCTCCACAAATGGGCAGGAAAAATTGACTTGTATGTGAAGTTTAAAAACTCTGTGTATTTTACTGAATATAAAAGCACAAACAGGCTTAATTAACCTTCGGATATGAATTATGCTACAGAATTTCTTCTGTAGTGGTGAAAAACAAAGTTTCTTTTACTGAGTACAACTGCAGAACAATGCTTAATTAACCCCTGGATGTAAAATGCGCAAAAGAATTGAGCAACCAAAAACTACAAGCTTTGTAGCATGTTTTCTACGCTACACAACAAGAGAAATTGTAATTAACCTTCGCTTGTGAATTAGGCTACAGGAAAAATGTGTTTTTTGGCGGTGAAAGACTGTTTCTTTTAGTCACCACAGCAGCAGAACAACACTTAATTAACCCCTGGATGTAAATTGCGCAAAAGAATTTAGCAGCCAAAAAAGAAGTGTATTTGTATTGTCAAAAGGGTGTTTCTTTAAATGAATACAACAGGACAGGCTTAGATCCCCCTTGGATATCAAGTGCTGTGAGCAGATAGCAAAAAAATGTATATGCAGCTGCATTGGACGCACACTGGACTTCAGATCCAATACCCCACAAAAATCAGAAATAGAACGTTTAAGAGAAGCAGTCTCTGAGACAAGCCCGAGGGCTCCCCCCAAAAATCGCTTTATAAAAATCAGTTTCTTCAGTAAGACTATTACAAGCAGCCGCGGCGCACCTTCCCTAGTCAGTACAGTGAGAGGAGTTGAGCTCCAAGCGTCGCGCCCGGAACTTATATAGTGCGGGACGTCACAGAACCCCGGGCCGGGTCTCTGATTGGCTTCATCTCTGCACATGTCATGCAGGCTATGCCCTTTTTCCCTCCCAGAATGCTTTCCCCCCATGTAACGCCATGTGCTTGCGCCATTTTATCAATCAAACACACCACTTCGTTCCCCCAACCGAATCCCCCAAACTTCGACTTCGTTCAGAACCGAAGTTTTCCTGAAATTCTAAACGAATTCCACTTCGTTAGAATCAATTTGCCCATCTCTAGCCCCTTCTTTCAGAGAAAATACTTGCTCACTGCAACATGTGGGGGTCATTTTTTTTCTGCAAAGGAATGAGAGGAAGCACTTGCTCTTATTATTATTCCTCTATACCTGATTTTAATGGCTCCACAACCCAGGCGGTTACTGATGTCTGGACTACAGCATCAAATAAGTCATACCAAACACTTTCACCACATACATATCAATAAAGTTGTTATGTTTTACATATTGTCCCCATCCGGTCTGTACACAATCTTTAGTGTGAAATCTACTGATCCCTTCTCTGTTGATACCCATTTTACGCCATAGCCACTAAGATAATGATTATCACTAGAGAGGTATGACCAATATATTATAATCCATATATAGCAGGACTAGTGTTGAGCGATTATTATTGACAAAGTTGAAATCGGCACGGTATTTACGTTGATCGGATTTTGTAGATCACGCGATAATTTAGGTTAAAATCTGTGCATAATCTATTAATATCGCGCCATTTTTGGTGTTTCCTGTCATTTTGGCGGCCAGCAAATCAGCTTACAGAATAGAGCAGGGTGAGATGTGTGTGCGACGTCATGACTGGGATGTGTATGGTTGCGATTGGCTGGAAAAATCACATGACCTCGTTTTACCTATACAGGCCCTTCCTGTTCATGATCAGTGTGTGTCAGTATGTTAAAACAGTAGGACGTGCGCTCTGCCTCTGTGCAAACAGCTCAGCGAAATTATTCTATTTGTTCACAGAGACAGCTCTACTTTTAGCTGTGATCCTTAGAACTCAGTTAGATCAGAGATTTTTCAGATTTAGGTAGTTAAAGGGAGAGAATTTTAAAGGACATCTACCCTGTAAAGTCCCCGGGTGGGGGCCGGGTGGGCCCCGCGGGCGAACACAGACAAGCTCTTTAAAAAATACTGGATATTGTATTGCAGACATTGCATTGCAATAGCTTTATTATTAACAGTTTACTGTTGAAATATTACTTGGATATTGGGCAGTCTGAACTTATATTAGGATACAGATCTTTTCTAGTAACTGCAGGTCTATTTTTAGGTGGCAAAACCCACTTTTATTATCAGTATACATTTTAGATAGGTGTTCTTTTTCAATTTTGCCCAGTCCAGCCTTTTTGTAGATGAGCCACCTTGCTGTTATTTGAATCCAGCAATTTTGTAGTCACCACAGGTTGATAGTGCAAAAAATACCTTTTATTATCCGTATACATTTCAGATACGTGTTTTTTTCACTTTTGCCCAGTCCAGATTTGTTGATAGAGCCACCTTGCAGTTTTAAAATTTTAAATCCAGCAATTGTGTATCACCACAGGTGAATTGATAGGTGCCAAAATACCTTTTATTATCCGTATACATTTCAGAAATACGTGTTTTTTGCACTTTTGCCCAGTCCAGCTTTGTTAATAGAGCCACCTTGCTGTTAAATTTGAATCCAGCAATTGTGTAGTCACCACAGGTGAGTTGATAGGGGCCAAAAATACCTTTTATTATCCTATACATTTCAGGTACGTTTTTTTTTTGCACTTTTTTCCCAGTCCAGATTTGTTGATAGAGCCACCTTGCAGTTAAATTTGAATCCAGCAATTGTGTAGTCACCACAGGTGAAATTGGGTAGGTGCCAAAATAGCTTTTAAATTTTCCTATACATTTTTAGATACGTGATTTTTGCACTTTTACCCAGTTCAGATTTGTTGATAGAGCCACCTTGCAGGTAAATTTCAATACAGCAATTGTGTAGTCACCACAGGTGAATTGATAGGTGCCAAAAATACCTTTTATTATCCGAATACATTTCAGATACGTGTTTTTTGCACTTTTGCCCAGTCCAGCTTTGTTGATAGAGCCCTCCATTAAATTTGAAACCGACAATTTTTTTTGATTTTAGGATTTTTAGAATAGCTGTATTTTT
>JAODAL010057666.1:0-22537 GCA_025379985.1 Phyllomedusa bahiana | reverse complement strand
GTAAATTGTTAGAATTTTTGGAGGCTTTTTTGCTGTGACATGAAAATATACTACAGGTCCTATTATAAAAAAACATTTTGTTTTAACAGACATTTGTTCTTCACAATTGTCAAGGTGGCTCAAGGGTGATGGTGCTTTCAGAAACAGGAATAGGTAGGACACTTTTAATGGACACATATTGCCAAAAAAATTATTTGTTTTTGCAAGTCTTTAACATAGCTACAATCCCTGTATTGAGACAACCCTTTTAATATAATTAAAAAAAAGAAAAACAAAGACATGGTGGGATTCCCCTATTTTAAAAATGTGTTTTCTAGAATTTAAATACAAAAAAAACTTGCATGTACAAAATGCTGAAAAAAAATTTCCCTCTAAATTGTAAAAGGGAGGTACGGGAAAAATTTGACCAGATGTGGGTTTTCAGGGCAGGAGTATGGACCACGGCAAGAACAAAGAAGAGACCTTTCCCCAGCACGTTGAGTAAAATGAGAAAAAGAATGCCAAGAAAAAAAACCGGGGTGTAAAGGAGCGTTAACCACCAGTATTTCCAAGTGAAGCTAATTGGTCCGCACTATAGGAGGGGCAAGCGCTACCCAGGTTTTGATGGTACTGGGAAAGGGCTGGATTTTTTCCCCCACACTTCCGCTTCCCCCACTCTGTTCAGCACGACAGTTTTCGTTTGCTGCGTCTCAGGGCTTTTTTAACCTGCGTTTTTTAATAGTGACGGAGCCAGCCGGGCTTCCCCCCAACCCATGGAACTCCGGCCCCTGGGTCTGCGTGGCACAGGACGGGTTTGTCAATGTCCTTTAACAAAATGGTGGTTAAAAGACTTTTTTCCGGCACTTTTTAATCGGGGGGGTCGACAGGTTTTAATGGTCATACTGGGGTCCAAGAAAGGTATAGTCAAGGTCCGTTACTAAAATGGTGGTTGAAAGACCCCTTTTTCCCGGATTTTTTTAAATGGGGGTAGACAGGTTTTTATGGTCATATTGCGGCCCAGGACGTTCAGTCAATGTCCAGTGAAACAAAAATGGTGGTGAAAGACCCCTTTTTCCGGATTTTTTAAATCTGGGGGTCATGCGGTTTGGGGTCATGTGTAGCCCTGGAAGGTATGTTAATGCCCGTTCAACTAAAATTGGGGTTGAAAGATATTTTTCCGGCACTTTTTAACTGTGGGTCGACGGGTTTTAAAGGGGTCATGTGCGGCCCGGGAAGGGTTGTCAATGCCAGTTAACAAAATGGTGGTTGAAAGGATCCTTTTTCCGGCCCCTTTTTAATCTGGGGGTAAAAGGTTTAATGGCATACTGTGGCCCAGGACGGGGGACGTATATGCCCAGTGAAATAAAATGGTGGTTGAAAGACTCCTTTTGGCACTTTTTAATCTGGGGGAACAGGTTTAAAAGGTCATACTGCGGTCCAGGACGGTATAGTCAATTCCAGTTCAACTAAATGGTGGTTGAAAAGACTCCTTTTTGGGGGCACTTTTTAATCTGTGGGTCAGAAGTTTGGGGGGCTGTGCGGTCAGGACAGGGTTTGTCAATGTCCTTAAACTAAAATGGTGGTTGAAAGACCCCTTTTTTCCGGCACTTTTAATCTGTGGGTCAGCAGGTTTAAGGTCATATGCGTTCCAGGACAGTTCTAGTCAAGCCCGTTCAACTAAAAGGGTGGTTGAAAGACTCCTTTTTTTGGCACTTTTTAATCTGGGGTCAGAAGGGTTTTAAGGGCTGCTGGGTCCGGACAGGGTTTGTAATGCCAGTTAAAGTAAAATGTGGTTCAAATAATACTGCCTTTGGCATTTTTTAAATTTGTGGGTGATGCGGGTTTTAAAGGGTCATCTGTGGTAAAAGGACAGGATAGTGAATGGTGTGTGCTTTTTTTCTGTGGCTTTTTAGCCTAAGGGTTGTCCCTAAGATTTAGGGGTATCCATTTGATGTTGTGGTGTTAATTTCCGCTTCTCCGCCCTTTTTGGGTGTAAGAATGAAGGTGTTGTTGCTCTCCCATAGACTTAATGGGGTATCGGAATGATCGATATGACTATGAAAAAACCTTATGATGGTGGCCGACTTCGCCCCATGTCGATAGCCAATGTAATCGCTCAAACACTTTTTTCGGGGACAATCCCCGAAAAGGGGGGGGGCTCCACAAATTACTCTCCCCGGGAACAAAACTACCTGTAGAAAAAAATAATAACTTCAAATCCCAAATAACATGTAGTAAAAAGATATAGTCCATAGAAAAGCCCGATAGTTTCCCCCGTAAATGTTAGGGTTCATCAGGGGACACTAGGACTAATGGCCATCCCAAAAGATTGCTACAAAAACGGGTGACCAGTATGATATATGGTACACAGGTACACCCAAATGATAAAGTGGTCTGGCATTCAGATGGAAGGTAGCAACCGTCAATAAGACTATGAAGTTCTTTACAAGGCATTATGGGAAAGTGGCTGAGACGCCCACAGCGCCCCCTGTTGGATGTAACAAATCCTCAATTTGCTTTTGACCCACCGAGCCAGCCAGTATCGCTCTGCTCTGCACTGAAGAGGGACAAAAATCCCGAAACAGCGTTGTCTGCAGATGAGAGATACTGGCTTGGCTAAAAAACCTGTTTGCTTTCCAAGGCTCGGTGGGTCAAAAGCAAAATTGGGATTTGTTTAATCCAACAGAGGGGGGTGTGGGTGTTCAGCCCTTTCCCCCTAATTTCCTTGTGATATGCGTGCTAAGTAGAGGGCGAAAAGGCAAAACAAACTCTACAAGCCGTTCGTTCGGTGCTCTCCTTAAGGAGAGATCTTCCCTTCCTATGAAATTCTTTGTGAGAGTGGAGTATTGCCAAGGTATGCTTTGTGCAGAATGAGGGAGAAACAGTTCCTTGGGTGGAAAGAATCCAGGTCCAAAGCAGGGTGGCAAGGGCAGAAGGTCAAAGATCAGTCATTAAATTAACCCATAATTTCTTGTCATGATACAATGCTAATGCCAAGAAACCTTATAGGCCCCAAAGCAAAAAATACAGCTAGTCCCCACTTAACCATTCCCAAAATTTTACTCTGTCCCCCAGTTAGAAATGGACTTATGGGGAATGCTGAAATTGTAGTTCCATGTTCCACGCGATAGTAGCTGTGGATCAAGAAATGGGGCCCCATGCCACGCAGCACATGAGGTGAAATCTTTTAAGAGGGGCAGAGACGCCAAACAAAATGTAAAAACCCCTTCCCCGCACTACCCCCAAAAAAAAAAAAAAAAACTTTGTGCGGGGTCTATTTTAAAAAATCTACCTGTTCCAATTTCCTACAAATTAAATTTAAAAAACAAATCAGTCCCCATCCCCTTCGTAACCCGGGGACTGCTGTATTTACAATTTGGGAGACCGGCCCAAAAAAACCCTGGTCTAATGAGAGCTTAATGCAACCCTTTGGTCATGAGTAGACCAGACAAAGGGGCGAACAACCTCCTATTTTTTCCCAAAAAAAAAGGAAGGCTTGGAAAAGAATTTAAAAAAGGGTATAATGGCTTTTAAGGATATTTACCCTACCAAATCACGGACATTATTTTTTATTCTACAAATTTAAGTTTCTGACTGTTTGATTTAGCTATGGTAGAAAGTTGTCAGAAAAATGTTTGAGAGGTCCAAGGGGATGTGGATCCCTAGATATGAAATGCCCTTACTGGGCCATAAAAATGGGCAGTTTGATTGC
This sequence comes from Phyllomedusa bahiana, assembly GCA_025379985.1. Classification (NCBI taxonomy): domain Eukaryota; kingdom Metazoa; phylum Chordata; class Amphibia; order Anura; family Hylidae; genus Phyllomedusa; species Phyllomedusa bahiana. Next base: position 18,846 of record JAODAL010057666.1, on the reverse strand, counting down.
AAAAGGTTTTGATCCTGTAAATGAAGATTAACATTGAGAGCTTCAGATTTAGATAAGTTGATCTTAAAGTTGGACCAGGAACCAAAGTGCTGTATCTCTGCCATCAAGGCCGGAAGTGAGATATGCAGGTTCATCATATAAACTAATAGATTATCCACAAACGCAGAACACTTATATTCCCGAGCTCCAATGTTAATACCTTTGATATCAGGATTTGACCTTATAGAAACCATCAAATTCTCCATTATTAAATGTATAACAATGGGGCGGGGGCACCCCTGTATGGTTCAATTTGAATTAGAGAATGGGTCAGACAAGGATCCATTGACCTTAATACGTGCAGAAGGCGATTTACAAAGAGCTACGATTTTTGACATAGGGATTTTAGAGATAGGGCCTAGCCCAATATGGGTAAAGGTATGATACAGAAAAGGCCACAAAATCCTGTCAAATGCCTTCTCTGCATCCAATGACAGAACCATAATGTTTTTTTTTCTGAGAGCGGACATGGTGAATGATATGTTTGGTTTTAAGCATATTGTCACACGTCTCTCGGACAGATACAAATCCCACATGATCTGAGTGGATTAGGGAATGAAGAAGTGGATTTAACCTATTCGCAATCAATTTAGAGTAAACTTTTAGGTCCATATTAAGAAGGAAGATAGGACAGTAACTACTGCAGATTGAGAGTCTTTCCCAGGTTTTGGAATAACTGCAATGTGTGCAAACATCATCTGTGGTGGAAAGGGGACATTAGAAGAAATGGTCTTAAAGAATTTAGCCGTGTAGCCATCTGGGCCTGGGATTTTACCTCCAGGAAGGTCTTTAATAACTAAGTTCAACTCCTTTAGGGAAAAAGGCTCCTCTAATTGTAAAGAGATTGATTCTGGAATTTTGGACAATAGGGATGGGTGTGGAAGAGAAACGTTTTGTGTGGGCTGAGGGGAGGTAGGGAGATTGTATAGTTTAGAATAAAAGGAATGGATCGTTTTTTGCACGTGGGGGATGGCTTCTATCAGTGGATTGCGGATTCAGCCGTCCACCTCCACATTTAACTGTTTATGTTCCGCCCGAAAACCAAGCAGAAGAATGAACATGTTCTAAGTTTTAAGTTATGCCAACGGTGTAAAATAACTTCCGGCAGAAAATCCGTGCAGTGTTAACCCCTTAAGGACCCGGCGTTTTTTTTTGTTGACACGTTCGTTTTTCCCTTCCCGCCTTTCCAAAGCCATAACTTTTTTATTTTTCCACCTACATAGACCTATGAGGGCTTTTATTTTTCAGGACAAGATGTACTTTCTAATGGTGTTATTCACTGTACTATAGAATATACTGGGAAACTGCAAAAAAATTCCAAGTGGGACAAATTGTGAAAAAAAAAAAACGTATTTTCACCATGTTTGCGGGTGTTTTGCTTTTACGGTGTTCAATCTTCAGTAAAATTATGTGTTCACTGTATTCTACAGGTTGATACGCATCCGCCAATACCTAACATGTAGGGTTTCCGTTATGTTTTGGTACCGTAAAAAAATTCCAAACAATTTCTATTTTTGAAATATGCGCCGCAGCGCCATTTTGTGCGACCAATAAATTTTTTGTACTGGCACCTATGGACGTCAATCAGGATGCATTTTTTGTGGGCTGAAGTGCACTTTTTGTTGCTTGCAGTTTGGAATGCATGCAACTTTTTTGGTCACTTTTATTTCCCTTTTTTTAAAATTTGACGAAAAAATTACCAAAAAACGTTTTTTTGGGTTTGGAAATTTTTTTTTTTTTCTAGGGGTGTTTACCCATAGGGGGGGGAAATAAATGTTGTTAATTTTTTTTGGATCGGACTTTTTCGATGGGGGGTGTTTCCAAATATTTTGAAACCCTTTTTTAAAAATTTTATTTTTTTCATTTGAAAAAAGGGGGGGGAAAGGGAGGGGTGATTTAAAACTTTTAATACTTTTTTTTTTATTTAAAACTTTATTTTTTTATTTTTTTACTTTAAAAAATTGGTCCCCCTTGGTCCCCTTAAACCATTTGGGGGGCCCGCGATCTTTAAATTTCCGTCAAAATGCATTCCCATAGACATGCATTAGACTGTACAATGATGCCGGGTTTTCCCCCCTTCTTGTCAAACAGCCGGAAGTGTTTGGCCCAAAACCCCGGGGCATGGCAGTGATCGGAGCCTTCACAAGGCCCCCCCGCTGCCCTGTCCAAGGGGTCAGTTAGCCCGCGGCCAAAGCCGATCGCCCCCCCCCGAAGGGAAAGGGGGGCGCCGCCCCCCCTTTCATTCATTTAGAGCCGGGCCCTCTTTTTCCGCGGCGGGCCCAAAGGGGTTTTAAAAAGCCCCGGGGGGGCGTACGCCCCCCACTGCCCCTTGTTTCCGCCAGTGTTATCTTTCGATCCCGCCCCCTAACACCCCGGCCGTGTGTGGGGGGGTTTCCCGGGAGATCCCCCTGGATAGCCCCCCTTTTGGGAACCCCCGGGACGTAGGGGGGATACATCCCCGGGCCTTAAGGGGTTAATGCTTTCCCGAATTTTCTAGTTAAGTCTATGTAAAAAGTTCAAAAACCGACAAACGTCTTTTTAAAAGGGTTGTCTCATATAATGATTCATCTCACCCCAGTCCTGTTTTCTTTGGGTTTTTTTCTTTGAATTCCGGGGCATGTTTACTGGCTTCCACTTTGGCTGCAGTTTGAAGCCAGGTCTGTAGCTTTTAGCAACCAGTGCTGGCAGCCTATCAGGATTGATCAAACAGGAAAATGTAGCTATAAAAACGGGCCTGGGAGCCCGATGCAGCCCCTACAAGAGGGAATATCTCAGAATAGGTAGGATACTGTTAATGGACACACATTGCAAAGTGACTTGTTTTTGCAAGATCTTTAACATAAAAAGCAATTCTTGTAGTGAGACAATCCGACTGAAAACCCTGCCGTGGGGATGGTCCCAAACAGTTCCAAGTTCCAGAAATCCTGCTACCCTGAATAAATTCAGAGCAGGAGTCCCACCTGCTGGGGGGTAATGATTAGAGATGGCAAATTTTCCGAAATTGGTTCGCCACTTCGCAAATTTCCCGACAAAAAAAACTTAGTTTCAAAATTACTTCGGGAAAAAATCACGTTAAAAAACGTATTCCAGGTGCACAGAGCCTGCGGGTGCTGTAGAAGTTTTCCTGCTTAAATATGCAGGGGAGCTTGGTTTGTTTTCATACAATTTTGGGTTTTAGTAGACATACTGACTGCCGCCCTCTTAAATCGTCACTCTAAAATTCCCTGGGCACTTAAAGGGCAAATGACCAAAAAACTGAAGGGGGAATGTAGCCTGATAAACATGGCAGCGAAGCTGGAAAAAAAAAAAAAAAAAGCTGAGGGCTCAGGTGGCAACATCAGTGACGAGTGTGGGGGTGACGCGGCACCACGAGCATGGGTCAGGGCCCCCCCAAAGACAATCGGGAGGTGGAAAAAACGGGAGTGGGCCCAAAGAGGGGGGCACATGACACAGTGTGGAGTTGGGGGCATCAACAGCAGCAGCAGATGAGGTCAGAAGGGCACAATACATTTAGAGTGGCAAAAACGGATAGGCCAAGAGTGGCACAATGACACAGGGTAGGCAGGCAGCAGCCACAGCAGCAGCATGAGGTCGACTGGCACAATGACACGTGTGTGGTCAGGGCGCGAAAAGAGTAGACTGGCAAAATGACTTTGGAGGGGGGCAAAAAAAGGGTAGGCCAAGGGGGGACAATGCCCACAGTTTTAGGTCCGGCAGCGCCCAGCAGCACATGAGGTGGGCAGTGGCAAAGACCAGTGTGGGGTCAGGGCAGCAGCCCCAGCAGCAGTGAGGTCAGACAGTGGAAAATGACATTCTGGGGGTGGCAAAAACTGGAGTGGAAAACAAAGTGGCACAAGACGAGAGGGAGGTGACCGTGGCAGCAACAGAGGCACGTGGCACAAGACACAGTGTGTGGGCACGGCAGCACCCACAGCAGCAGCATGAGGTCAAAATTTGGCACAATGACACAGTGTGTAGGTCACGGCACAGCAGCATGGGGGTCAGCCGGGGCACAAGCATTTGGAGGTGGCAAAACAGTATAGGCCCAAAGAGTGGCACAATGACAGGAGTGGAGGTGATGGCGGCAGGGAACACATGAGGTCAGAGGTGGCAAAAAGACACAGTGTGGATTTTGGCACCAAAACAACAGAATGAGGTCAGAGTGGCAAAATGCTTTCGGGGGGGAAAAAAAAGGAGTAGGCCACAGAGGGGGCAAAAATGACGAGAGGGGAGGTGCGGCGGCAGCAGTGAGGTCAGACAGGGGCACAATGACGGTGTGGAGGTGGGGGGCAATACCAGTCCCGGAAAAGATGGTTGGGGCCCGAGGAGAAACTGTCAGCAGATGTGTGGCTCGGGCGGATGGGGCATCAAAAATTGGGGGCTGAGGCAGGTAGTTTGAACCCAGACTCATTTCTTACATTTTGGGGGGGCCCTCAGGCTTTTAGTTCGCCTAAGGCATTGGTGGTGGAAATCCTGGCGATCCAACCTGATTCTCTTGAAAAAGGTCAGTTTTTCCAAAATTCCGGGGCAAGGGGTTCCCCTTTGGGATAACATGGCCCCCGCCGCACTGAACACCGCTCGATGCCCATACGGGCCCGGGGCAGCACAGCTTCTCCACTGCAAACTCAGAAGTTGCGGCCACAATCCATTTTGGGTGCCCCCATATCCAATTTCTTCTAATTTTAATTTTCCCAAACCCCCCCTTTTTTTTATCTCTCCTTTCCCTGCGGGGGGGGCCCCGGGACTCCCCTCCTCACTAGGGGGGGAAGGAAGCTGCTCATCGGACCCCAGGCTTAGGTTGCTGCTGATGGAGCTGATACTGCTCCGGCCCCCCCCCACCTTCCCCCCAGCAGCCGGGCAATTTAAAGTGAGCGCTAAAGAACCCCTCGGCAGACCTGTCGAGGGGGATGATGCCGCAATAGGGGAGCGGCCACTGACTAGGAGGATTTCCCCCATAGTATTTGGTTTGTCCCCCCTCTCAATAGTGGGAAGAAGGGTCCCATTTTGGACCGTAGCGAGGGTCCAATAGGGTGGAGAGCAGAAAATCCCCCTGCCCGGGTGTGACTATTCAGCGTCATTAGCCAGGCAAATCAGCTTCTGCGGGCAATTGCACAAGTGACTCCCAGGGGCTCCCGCCTCCATCTCCATGTATACTGCCACTGCTTGGGGCATCCGCCTCGTTTCCCATCTCCACCCTCCTCCCGTTGCTCCTGCTCCCCCTCTCTTGTTCCCCCCTGGGTGAAAATCCACTCATTTACAACAAGTTTCTGCTTTAATGTCCTCCCCCTTTCCCCCCCATTTCAGCCCCACCCCGGGCTCTGTGGCCCCGGATGTAGTCGCCACGTCCCCGTCCCCGCCCCCGACGATTTTTTTAGCATCTGTTCCAGGACATGAAGCGTGGAAAGATTTATTTTTCCCTTAGTCCTGCGATGACAAATACGGGCCTCCTCGAATGGCCTCAACAAACGGCAGGGTCACGTATGAGCTGCCCCTGGTACATCAAAGTTACACAGGGGAGTACTCCTTCCGCCTGGGTCATCAAAAATCGTTTAAAGGCCTTTCTTGTCATAAAGCCCCTCCCAAAATTGAGGTGGGAAATTTCCCAACTGGTTGGGAAACATCGCTTTCAAGGGGTGTTGGGGAGGCCGTTCTGCCGCTCAAACTGAGGAGGGGGTTTTCCCGGTTTTGTAGGAAAGGGTGAAATGCATGCCCCCAGTTTCCTGGCCATTTTCTTTGAAGAATGGGGGGAAGACTTCAGGAACTTTTCACAACCCCGATGAACACGGGGCCCATGCGGGGCGCATGGACCACTCTCCTCGGGGCAGTGCGGACACCCTGTTCCTCCCCTTTTCCGTCCCATGGTTCCCACTTCAGTTGGCGCGGAGAAAACCCCACATCGATTTCTTGCTTTGCGCGGAGCGTTCTCCCCTGTGTGACTTTGTTCGCCGAGGCAACCCAAATGTAGAACTGCGTGACACCGCTGTGCCCTACACATGTGGGAGAGGAGCAGTACTTGTGGAGGTGGAAAGGGGGGGGTGGTGGGGAGGAAGGCGGCCTTGGTGCGGGCCCCAGTTTGACAACGTGGAGGAGAAAGCGGCGTTCCCCGTCCCGTTGTTGGTGTCCGGGCGGAAGCACATTCACCAGTGGGCCATAAAGGACATTATGGCCTGACCGTAGTTAAGCTCAAGAGGCCCCCGCGCTGTGCACCTTGGAACAAACGAAAGCTCAAAAGGGCTGGCCCACCTTTTGTTTACATTTTTGAAGTGCGGAAAATGCCTTTTTGGGAAAAAAAAAGGCTTGGAAGTTTTCCCTCCGGTCGGCACAAACCATTTGTTCACGAACGGGGCAGAGTCCACCCTTTTGGAAAAAGGGGGGGACGGCAGCCCAAAACTTTGGAAAGGGGTACGGTCAGCTTCTGCACCCTTGGGTGGTTTTTGGGGATACGTTGTCTCTTTGCAAACGCCTCGTGAAAAGACTGTGGGGCCATGAGTACGAGGGAGGGGCTCTGGACCGGGGTGATGTCAAGAAACAGCTCCCCTTTTGCAGAGGTGGTGGAGCCCTTGGGGGGCTGCAATGGCATGCGTGCCACTGGGGCGCTGCTGCTGCTGTTGCTGCGGCGGCAGGATGGACCACCACATCTGAGCCACGTTTCTCCCAGGCCACCGGATGGTGACGCTGCATGTGTTGACGCAGGGCCGTGGTGCCAACGTTAGCTCCCTGGCCACGCTTCACTTTCTGCCTACAGATTCTACATATACCTATATTTGGCTCCTCCGGAACTGCCACACCGCCGAGTATCGGGTTTTACCGCCAACGCTCCGCACTGAGTGACTACTGCCGACGCTGCCTCACTGAGCCCCTGTGCCGCTACTTTCTTGGACCTGCGAAGCTGGATTTTTTCCCCGTGGCCGCTTAGCTCCCGACCTCACACTGCGGCTATCCTGCTGACTCACGGCCACACGACCCACTTGCTGGCTGCGCCGCTGCCTGACGCGCAAGCTGACGCCCTCTTCTCCTGACGATGATGAAGCCCTTGCCTCACCCGGCTCCCAAGTGCGGTCGGCTTCATCATCATCTATTTGTGTTTCATCGTCACTGCTGTCCTCATCACCAGTCGGTATGCAGAGGCTGACCCCTCACAGCATGACCTCCCATGCCACTCTCAACATCTATACTTTGCCGCCTACTGCAAGAAGCAGGGGATATTGGCCCATTTCTTCGCTGCCAAGTAGCTGATGACTGCCCTCCTCAAATTGTTCATCTTCGCTATTTAGTTGCGCTGAGCCCAGACCACATAGTAGATCTCTGGCTGAGGGACCCGGATGGGACAGAGGCGGGTTGAGACAGTTGAGGGCCGCTGAACCGCTCCCGGGCCATGCCAACTGAGGGTTGTGTTGAGTTCACCGACTCTTGACTGTGGTTGTCAGATGCCATCTGGGAGGAAGTGGATGATCTAGTAACCATCAGAACCATTGGGTTGTGAACAACACACAGGCCGCTTGATGAACAGCGGAGTTTGTGGCTTCACCGAGTGACACCTGCTGCGACGTCCCCTTGCTGTGTGCGGACTGGGCCTGGATTTGTTTGTGCCTCTGCCCACTCGGCAGGTGAAGAGCCTGCCACCTCACGTATGGACATACTGTTTGTTCTAAAATGTACAGACCACTGCTTGATGAAGATATTGGATTTTGATAAATACACACTGTATTTGACTCAAATGAACCCGAGTAAACAAGCTTGGTTACCTTGGATATAAATTGCGCTCACAAATGGGCAGGAAAAATTTACTTGTTAGTGTCGTTCTAAAAACGACTGTGTATTTTACTGATGTCATAAAGCACAAACAGGCTTAATTAAACTTCGGATATGAATTATGCTACAGAATTTCTTTGTGGCGGTGAAAAACAAAATGTTTCTTTTACTGAGTACAACTGCAGAAAACAACGCTTAATTAACCCTGGATGTTAAATGGCAAAAAGATTGAGCAACAAAAACTAAGAGTTATGTAGCGTGTTACAATGGCGTTTTTTGAGATACTAAACAGACGAAAATTTGTAATTAACCTTGCTTGTGAATTATCTACAGCAAAATTGTATTTTTTAGGCGGTGATAAAAAGACGGTTTTCTTGGAGTCCACCACAGCAGAAAAAACAAAGCTTAATTAACCCCTGGATGTAAATTGGCAAAATAATTGAGCAGCCACAAATACTAGCTTTGTAGCGTGTTACAATGGAATATTATTTACGTACACAACAGAGAAAAAAATTGGTAATTACCTTCGCTGTGAATTATGCTACAGGAAAATTGTATTTTTGCGGTATAAAAAAAGGACTTTTTCTTGGAGTAAACTACAGCTAGAAATACACGCCTAATTAACCCCTGGATGTAAAATTGGAGCAAAGAATTGTGCAGCACAAAACTACTAGCTTTGTAGGTTTTACAATGGCGTATTTTGACGCTACACAAAGAGAAAAATGATTTTTAATTAACCCACGCTTGTGAATTATGCTACAGGAAAATTAAATTTTATTGTGGTGTAAAAGACGGTTTCTTGGTGTCAGCACACCAGAAAATCAACGCTTAGTTCACCCCTGGATGTAAAATTGCGCAAATGATTGAGCAGCCAAAAATGATGTGGTTTTTGTGTTGTAAAAACGCTGTTTCTTTAATGAATACAACGGAACTGGCTTAGATGCCCCTTGGTTTTTTTTCGGATATTCAATGTGCTGTGAGCAGATAGCATTAAAATGTATATGCAGCTGCAGTGGCGCCACTGAATTTATATCCTACCCCCAAAAAATCAGAATAAACATTTAAAAGAAGAATCTTGAGACAAACTGAGCACCCCACAAAAAACGCGTATAAAATCTTCTTCAGCAATCAGCCCGGCAGCACCTTCCCCACAGTACAGTGAGAGCGGTTTGAGCTCCCAGCGTCGGCCCGGACTTTTTTTGTGCGGGGGAGTCACGAATCCCCCCGGTCTTGATTGGCTTCTTTCAATGTCTGGAGGCTAGCCCTTTTTCCTCCCCGGTGCTTTGCCCCATTAAGCCATGTGCTCGAAGCCTTTTACAAACGAAAGCCCTTGTTCACCCGGGCCCCAAATTCGACTTCGTTTAGAAAAGAAGTTTTTTCCCGAAATTTTTAAATGAATTCCACTTTTTGAACAATTCGCCCCTCTCTATGGTAAGTAGCAAAGGGGGGGGTGGACATGGGTAGAGGTACGAGAGAAGATGCTCCTTCCTTGCTGCGGACAACACTCAAGCGAGAATGGTCTTTTTAAGACCTTTGCTGGGTCATTACCTGTGAATCTCAATAATGAAAGGCCTGCCAAAACTTTTCTTCAGTGGTTAACCAACCTGCACCACCCGGTTTTACTCCTCGTCCCCCAGTACGGCCACAAAACACATCCCCCCCAACCCGAAACAAAACATCCCAAATGTAAACCCCTGTACAGGGGCCCTTTGGATATCCTCCTGTTCTGAAGAGTCTTTGATGACCCAAAAAACGGTTTGGGGGCAAAGGGATTTTTAAAAGATCAGAGGCCAAAGAGGATGTTTTTTTTGCTTGAGGCCCCCAAATTTCTGATGCCGTAGAGAAAGGAATGGTCAGTCGGCACAAGTCCCAAGCGGTCGGCAACGCCTTGCAGTGCCTGTGGCTTCTAGTCCTCAGTTCCAGGATGTGGACTGTCAGGATGAGGAAGTCACATGTGATTATGATGTTGGTAATGAAATTACAGATCCAACGTGGTATTTTCAGCATAATTTGCTTGCGAGCACCTCATCAATGGACGAGGAGGAAAATGATGGGCTAGTGTCAGTATGGGTGCAGACTCAGAAAGGGAGAGGACGGTTGCACAAGTCCACTGAGATAAGTCTGCCAGCCATGATCAGTGGTGGCAGCAGAAACACCGCTACTAGCTTATCTCCGTCGAAAACCGCAGGGATGGTGCAGGTTTCTGTCCCCAAGGTCCACAGGTGGCATCACGTGCCAAGAGAAACCAAGCCATGTTGAAATGAATGTGTCTTGGAGACTGTCAACACACAGGTCAAGCGCTGTGGACGGTTCTGCGCAACAAGACCAAACAGTGTTTGGGTGACAAGAACCTGGTGCCAGGCAAGGGGGTGTGTGACAACGGGCTAAATCTCCTTGCCACCCTTAAGATCGGTAGGCTGGAGCACATCCCTTGCCTGGCACGCGTCATGAACCTGGTAGTGCAGAAATTTCTAAAGTGCTACCTGGGTCTTGACTGCCTGCTGAGGAAGGCTCAAGGTCTGAGCTCACACTTCCAGTGTCCGCACCCTGCTCACCAACGCCTGTAGTGCAGGGCACAAATCAGACACACAGAGACCGGCTTAAGATCATGGTCCATGACTATCTGCATCCCAACAAGATGTTTTTGGATATGTTCCGAACCCAATCGACTTCTGGATATCCAAAATGGATGAATGGCCCGAGCTCGCCCGCCACGTCATAGAGGTGTTGTCCTGCCCAGCAGCCAGCCTCATCTCTGAGTGGTCCTTCAGCACAGCTGGAGGAGTGATAACAGACAAACATATCTTTTCATAGCAATGACCAAACTTTAAACTTTCATTATATTTTAATCATTTTTCGATTTAAAACATACAACAGTCTAAAAGACATAGGAAGGTGCAAATACTTATCACACAGTGGTGTAGTCCATTTTTCTGCATAGCATAGCAATGAGGATTAGCTGGAGGACACGAGCCTCCTGCACACAGGTCACCATTTTATTTTTTTTTTTAAATGCTTATTTCTTAATGCAAATTGTATTCAGAGTGTCCAAACAGTCATTTGGCTGGTTTGGCGGTTAGTAGACACGTTTGTACACGTTTTTTGAAAAAACATTATTCCAATTACTTATTTCTTCATGAAAATTTTAAGCACTGTCAATGGTTTTGGGGTCATGGTGCTGTAAACAAAAAGCTATATTCCTTATCCTATTGTAAAAAATGTGATTTCTAACAGGCATTTCTTCTGCACAATGTTTACAAGTGTAGTGGGGTCAGGTTGCTGTAAAAAAACAGCTATAATCCAGGTCCTATTCCCAAAAATGTTTTTAAAAAAACTCTTATTCTGGCTAATTTTATTGAGTGTTGAAAAGGTCATTTTTGCTGCTTTTGGGGTCAAGCAGCTGGAAAAGGCTGCAATATTCAAGGTTCTATTCAAATAAATATTGTTTCAAATACTCATTTCTTCCTGCTAATATTACTCTGTGTCCATAATTGCATTTCTGCTGGTTTTGGGGGTAAGGCTAATGTGAATGGAGTGCCAGGAGTGCAAATAGGGCAGTACTACGGTCAGTGCCCTTCGGCCTTTGTCAACATACAGTCATATGAAAAAGTTTGGGCACCCCTATTAATCTTAATCATTTTTAGTTCTAAATATTTGGGTGTTTGCAACAGCCATTTCAATTTGATCTATCTAATAACTGATGGACACAGTAATATTTCCGGATTGAAATGAGGTTTATTGTACTAACACAAAATGTGCAATATTAGTTATTAGATATATCAAGTTGAAATGGCTGTTGCAAACACCCAAATATTTAGAACTAAAAATGATTTAGATTAATAGGGGTGCCCAAACTTTTCCATATGACTGTACATGTGCATTTAAAAAAGGGCAAAATTATGCACATTAAGGGTATGGGCACCCTAGAAAACAGTATGCCACCTAAATGCTATCATGGCAATACTGCCAGCATCTACAATGTGACACAGCATGCTGTTGGTATAATTGTGAACCAGCAGATACATGGTAAAACTCTTGGGCAAGAATCAATGTTAGTGTGGAGCACATTCGCCAACCCAAGAACAGAGACAATTTCCTCCAGGACGTTCAGTAGAATGAGAAAAAAAAAGCCAGGAAAAGGGCACCTGGGTGGAACTGGCGCGTCAACCAGTGTTTCCAAGTGAAGCTCACTTCGTCCACACTCATACGGAGGGGCAAGTGTTGTCGTATAGGCAGAACAAGCGCTGCCCAGGTCTCGATTGTCTTTTGGGGAAGGCTCGAGGTCTTAGCTCACACTTTAGGCATTCGCACTCTGCTTCATCCCGACTGTTAGCATTGCTGCGTCATCTGGACTTCCCCGTCCACCGTCTTCATTTCTTTGTACAAATTTTATTGGGAGTGTGCATAAGGGCATTTTGTATTAGGGTCATGCTGCTTTAAAAGACAGTGGTACTCAATGTCCTTCAGAAAACTCGTGTTTGAAGTAATCATTCCTTACGGAGATTTTTATTCTGATGGTCAGTAAGGGCATTTTTGCAGGTTTGGTGGTCAGGTCACTGTAAAAGACACCAATAGTAAAGGTTGAAAAAAAGCTTATTTCACATACTCATTCCAAATGCCTCAAGGCAATGAAATTGAACAGCGATTACTGGGTGTCCCCCCTCCTTGATCCACGATCCAAATCAAAAGTCAGCAATTTCCTTCAACCCACTTGACAGTAGAATGCAGGAATTTGAGACAGGCCTCATTGACCAACTGGTTGACATCTGTTGCGTCTTATTCACCTTCTAATGTCACGGTGGAAAAACGTCAGCAACGTGCCAGCAGTAGAATGGCAAGTAGCAGCAGCATTGGAAAAATAGTTTTTTAAAATAGTCAATTTCTTATTGCGAATTTTTATGCTGAGGGTTCATAAGAACATATGTGTGGGTTTTGGGGTCATGCTTCGGGAAAGTACATGGATAGTCAATTACAAGTTCGCTAAAATAGTGGTTCAAATACTTATTTCTTCCGGCACTTTTTATTCTGAGGGTCTATAAGGGCATCTGTGAGGGTTTTGGGGTCAGGCTGCGGAAAAGGACAGGGATAGGTAATGTCCAGTTCACTAAAATAGTGGTTCAAATACTTCTTTCTTCTGGCACTTTTTATTCTGAGGGTCCATAAGGGCATCTGTGCGGGTTTTGGGGTCATGCTGCGGGAAAGGACAGTGATAGTCAATGTCCAGTTCACGAAAATAGTGGTGCAAATATTTATATCTTCCGGCACTTTTTATTCTGAGGTTCCATAAGGGCATCTGTGCTGAATTTGGGGTAATGTCGCTGTAAAAGAAACCAAGAGTAAAGGTCTTATTGAAAAAAAAGCTTATTTCACACGATTCAAGGCCATCAAAATGAACAGCAGTTACTGGGTGTCCACCCTCCTTGATCCACGTTCCAAATCAAAAGTCAGCAATTTCCTTCAACCCACTTCATTTGACAGTAGAATGCAAGAATTTGAAGCAGGCCTCGTTGACCAACTAGAGACATCTGTTGCGTCTTCTTCTAATTTCCGGTGGATTGTCAGCAACGTGACAGCAGTAGAATGTCAAGTAGCCGTAACAGCTGTAGCATTGGAAAAAATGTTTTTTAAAATAGTCAATTTGTTATTGCGAATTTTTATTCTGAGGGTCCGTAATGACTTTTTTTGCTGGTTTTGTGGTCAGGCTACTTTAAAATGGATGCCAGGGAGTGGCAATTGGTAGTATTCCTGTCAGGGGCCGTAATCAAAAAGATGCCCGGTGATATGTTAAAAATAGGAAGTGGTAATGGGTGGGCACCCCATTTGATTTAGCTGCATGTGGCCATGAAATTTTTAATAGATGACTGACGGCAGCCCTGGCTCTCACCACACCACACTATAAACTAGGCCCTGCCAGCTGAACCTCTGTGTTCCCGTTGGGATGTTCTTGCTGCCACCACATATATGACAAGTTGTTGGTCCCTGGTGCAAAAAGTGATAGGGGTCTCCTGCCAGTTCCCATGTGCCATTTCCAATACCGGTGTCTTGTTTTGTGTCAAACAGGCCCCGTAGCAGCTGCTGTGGCTACACTGTCCTCATGTTTTCGGTTAGCCATTGAACGGAAATAATTATTTTAGCCTGTGAATTTTTTTCTGTGACTCTTGTAGCCTAATTGTCTTGACTAAGATGTACCACGTATCCAGTTTACAGTTGTGGATGTTAATTCCAGCTTTACCTCACCTGTTTGGGTGTAAAAATGAACCTGGTGTTCCTCTCCTATAGACTTTAATGGGAATCGGAGATTAATTACAATCGAGGATCAAAAATAGGCGAGATGATTCCCCAAAATCTAGAATCTACTCGAAGCAGATTATTGACCGAATCACTCATCACTAGAAATTATGTAACAAAATTTGGGGTGCTTTTTTCCAGGATTCCTTGTTAAAATTAAACATTTTCAACTAAAATTGCAGATTGTTGGAAAAAAATATTTTTTTCATTCTCAGCCTAACGCTAAAAGAATTTGTGAAACACCTGTGGGCTCTATATACTCACCACACCCCTGTATATATTCCTTAAGGGGTGTGGTTTCCAACATGGGGTCTTTTTAGGGGGATTTATTAAGTTTTAGCGCTTTAGGGTGTCCGCAAACCTGAAATGGCGCCAAAATAAAATCGTAATGAAAATGAGACCCCAAAGTCCCGTAGGTGCTCCTCCTATTCTGGGGCTTGTGGTTGAGCCAAATAGCGCACTAGGGCCACATATGCAGTATCTCGTAAAACAACAGAATCTGGGGAACCAATATTAAGTTGTATTTCCCTGATCACATCTACCGTGTTCTTGTGAATAATGGATAAACATTGAAAATCTGCAAAAAAAGTGACATTTTGATATTTCACCACCACTTTGTTTTAATTCCTGTGAAACACCTAATGGGTTAATAAACTTCCTAAATGCTGCTTTGAGTACTTTAAGGAGTGTAGTTTCTTAGATGAAGTCCTTTATGGTGGTATCTAGCCAACAGGCCAGTCAAAGTCACGTCAGAGCTTGACTGGTCCCTAAAAAAATGTATATTGCAAATTTTCTTGAAAATTTGAAAATTACTACTAATGTCGTAAAAAAAAGACACATTTTAAAAATATTATGAAAACCTTCAGTAGACATGGTTGATGCTAGTTATAAACTATTTTGAGTGGAATAACTGTCTTTCACGCAGAAATTTTTTTAAGTTTGAAAATGGTAAATTTTTCAAATTTTTAAAAAGACTTTTTGTCCTTTTCTTATTATCTTAAAACACAATTTGTCACGAGAAAACAATCTCTGAATCATATGGATAGGTTAAAGTGTCAAAAATTTATTCTCACATAAAGTGACACATTCCAGATTTAAAAAATGGGGCTCTGTCAGAGAGGCCAATACTGGCTCTGGCGGTAATGGGTTATAATGTAATGGCCTATTCATGAAAACCAAGGAAAAATAATAATTGTATGATAACAACATGACTGTCGGTTTCTACGTCAACCAGTATCATAGGGCTAATAAAATATTTCTATAATATGTACAGTTTTATCATCCATCAGACTATTTGTCCACCTTCAGTTCCTCTTTAAATATGAATTTTAGAAGAACCTGCTCCCCGCTCTGAACACGTGTTGGCTGCCTTTTAATTTATGGATATAAGAATATTTTTCTGGCAAACTCATAGAAAGCAAAGATGAAAAATCACACGTACTCCCATTCCACACAAGCCTACCATAACACAATGCATAATATGTCCTGTATATGAAAAGAAATACACGGACTAAAAAGTCAGTGAAAATAGAGTTTCCAAACCAAACAGTAAATGTTCTTCCAAAAGTGCATTACAGTACATACCAGATATTTGAATCCATTCTATACATTGACACCAGATAATATAAAAGGCAGTTAAGCCCAAGTAAGCAGTGTGCAGTCTACAGGGCTCTATTTACTGAGTTTTTTGAGGATCAATTTCAATCTTCTGTGCCTTCATTTATTGAAATCAGCATTTGAATAGTATAGTTTAAATGTTTAAATGATTTCCATTCTATTGCACAAGTCAAATATATCTGTACAATGCTTGTATCACTGCTTGAAGTTGACACAATAAGAAGATCAAAAGAGGTTTTTAGACGACAAAAATTGGTGGGTTACCAAGAGCTCTCCCTGTTGTCATCAATGGGCAATAATGTAATTTAGCACCATGTCATACAACTGTGGTAATTTGAATATATTTCACCACAATGCCCAGCCATTGGCTATCACATGAAAATGCAGAGAACAACATCTTCACTCAACAGTGAAAACAGAGAGATGCAATTCGCAAACACTGACACCAAACTGAAATGTAAGTGTAATGTTGTTTTTTTTTTTAATTTCTATGTAATGATGCACAAAAGTGTTAATACCTGGCATTATCACTAACGTTTAGTAGAATGGTCAAAGATGTGTTCTCACCCACCATGACTAAGAACCACATACAGTCATATGAAAAAGTTTGGGCACCCCTATTAATCTTAATCATTTTTAGTTCTAAATATTTGGGTGTTTGCAACAGCCATTTCAATTTGATATATCTAATAACTGATGGACACAGTAATATTTCCGGATTGAAATGAGGTTTATTGTACTAACACAAAATGTGCAATATTAGTTATTAGATATATCAAATTGAAATGGCTGTTGCAAACACCCAAATATTTAGAACTAAAAATGATTTAGATTAATAGGGGTGCCCAAACTTTTTCATATGACTGTATTATTCCAAAGTGCTGGCTATTCAACTTTTGAGTATTCTTGTCCATCCAATATACTGCATGTAATTTTTTGGTGTAATTCCATTTGAATTCTAAGGGGATAACTAGCAGGAGACTATAAGGAAGATTTATTAAGACTGGTGTTTTGTACAATAGTCTCAAACTGATCATTGGAATAAGATGCACCAAATCTATTTAGAGGTGCATAAATATATTATAGAATGAAAATTCAGCCAGCTCACTTGCTCCTGGACGTTATGAGGAAATTGTGAGGGTGCACGAAGGATCAAGCGGGCCACTGGTATTCAAAGATCAATTTCAAATTTAATCTAGCACAGGGGTAAAATCAAAAATTCTTTATAAGTTAATCCATTAAATTGTATAGTGGAACAGACAACGCTGACGCAATTTGGGTATAAGAGCCCTTAATCTCCCAACATACAAACAATTTAAAACAAGTCACAGAACAATAAAAAGTGTCTAACAAGATCACGTGACAAATGGAAATCAAACATAAAAAACAATACAAATGATTGGGACAATTATTACTAAATATGTAACAAATCACTTTTTTTTATAACTGTATTTTATTAAAGATTTTCACAATTATTTTCACTAAACAAAAGCAAAGAAAAACTAGACATACAATGCAAAAGTCATATTGATAATTATCAAGGCAAAGCACTGTATAGCATTCAAATCGACAACTCTAGCAGCTGTCCGAGAGCATGAAACAGTACCCTGGGAAGGGTTTACACCTAGGTATATGCAACAGTGCAGTTAATGATATCACAAGTATACCACATACGCTTGTTAAGAAACAATATTGGGAATAATGTAGAAAAACAGAAGCAACCAGCTTTACATAGGAGGGAGGACAAACAAAAAGACAAATTGACAGACAACAAGATTAGACTTGGGTGTTCAGACAAGGAGGGAAGGGGGAGACCGTTTACAAAATCACTTTTACTATTTAATCTCAAAGGAAAATGAGTTTTTAAATACCATATCCAAAATGCCTCTCTCCCAAAGAGCAAAGCTCTTCTGTTTCCTCCTCTCACTGGGAGTTCAACATGTTCAATGCCATAACACTTAAAACTAGATAAGTTCCCCTTATGAGTATTAGAAAAAAATGTTTAGAGGCTTATATTTAAACTACTGTTGGAATCTGAAATGTGCTCAGCGATTCTCCATTTTCAAGGGTGAATCGTGCACCCAACATACTGAAGTGCACAAAATGTGCACTCAATTACAGTCATATGAAAAAGTTTGGGCACCCCTATTAATCTTAATCATTTTTAGTTCTAAATATTTGGGTGTTTGCTAACAGCCATTTCAATTTGATATATCTAATAACTGATGGACACAGTAATATTTCCGGATTGAAATGAGGTTTATTGTACTAACACAAAATGTGCAATATTAGTTATTAGATATATCAAATTGAAATGGCTGTTGCAAACACCCAAATATTTAGAACTAAAAATGATTTAGATTAATAGGGGTGCCCAAACTTTTTCATATGACTGTATATAGATGACATGATTGCGGTTGCAATTAATGTAACTACTAGTGTTGAGCGATTATTATCGACAAAGTTGAAATCGGCACGGTATTTACGTTGATCGGATTTTTTAGATCACGCGATAATTTAGGTTAAAATCTGTGCATAATCTATTAATATTGCGCCATTTTCGCCGCTTCCTGTCATTTGGGCGGCCAGCAATCACCTTACAGAATAGAGCAGGGTGAGATGTGTGTGCGACGTCATGACTGGGATGTGTATGGTTGCTATTGGCTGTAAAAATCCACATGACCTCGTTTTACATAGAACCCGCCTTCCTGGTCATGATCAGTGTGTGTCAGCGTCTCATAGCAGTAGGACGTGCGCTCTGCCTCTGTCCAAACAGCTCAGCAAACAGCTCAGCGAAATTATTCTATTTTTTTCACAGAGACAGCTCTACTTTTAGCTGTGATCCTTAGAACTTAGTGAGATCAGAGATTTGAAGATTTTAGGTAGTTAGGCAGAGAATTTTAAAGGAGCATCTACCGCTGTAAAGTAACGGGAGGGAGCGGGGTGAGAGGGGGGGCCGCGGGCGAACACAGACAAGCTCTATAAAGGATACTGGATATTGTACAGCCAAAACTTTGTTTAGACATTGCACTGCCTTATATTAGGATACAGATCTTTTCTAGTAACTGCAGGTCTATTTGTTAGATGCAAAACTCCACTTTTATTATCAGTATAATTTTCTGATTTGTGTTCTTTTTCAATTTTTTCCCC
>JAODAL010057665.1:0-22538 GCA_025379985.1 Phyllomedusa bahiana | reverse complement strand
CAGCGGAGGGCCTGGTGTTCCAGAGCCCCCTTCGGGGGGCCCACAGAGCAGCGGAGGGTCCTGGGGTCTCCAGAGCCTCCATCCTTGGTGAGAGGTGCCCACAGAGCTGCGGAGGGTCCTGGTGTCTCCAGAGCCTCCATCCTCAGTGAGAGGTGCCCACAGAGCAGCGGAGGGTCCTGGTGTCTCCAGAGCCTCGGTGAGAGGTGACCACAGAGCAGCGGAGGGTCCTGGTGTCTCAAGAGCCTCCATCCTCGGTGAGAGGTGCCCACAGAGCAGAGGAGGGTCCTGGTGTCTCCAGAGCCTCCATCCTCAGTGGAGGTGCCCACAGATGCAGCGGAGGGTCCTGGTGTCTCCAGAGCCCCCTGTGAGAGGTGCCCACAGAGCAGCGGAGGGTCCTGGTGTCTCCAGAGCCTCCATCCGGTGAGAGGTGCCCACAGAGCAGCGGAGGGTCCTGGTGTCTCCAGAGCCTCCATCCTCAGTGAGAGGAGCCCACAGAGCAGCGGAGGGTCCGGGTTTGTCTCCAGAGCCTCCATCCTCGGTGAGGGGTGCCAACAGAGCAGCGGAGGGTCTGGTGGTCTCCAGAGCCATCCCGTGAGAGGGCGCCCACAGAGCAGCGGGGGCCTGGTGTCTCCAGAGCCTCTGTGAGAGGCGCCCACCGAGCACCTGAGGGTCCTGGTGTCTCCAGAGCCTCGGTGAGAGGTGCCCACAGAGCAGCGGAGGGTCCTGGTGTCTCCAGAGCCTCGGTGAGAGGTGCCCACAGAGCAGCGGAGGGTCCTGGTGTCTCCAGAGCCTCCATCCTCAGTGAGAGGTGCCCACAGAGCAGCGGAGGGTCCTGGTGTCTCCAGAGCCTCCATCCTCGGTGAGAGGCGCCCACAGAGCAGCGGAGGGTCCTGGTGTCTCCAGAGCCTCCATCCTCAGTGAGAGGCGCCCACAGAGCAGCGGAGGGTCCTGGTGTCTCCAGAGCCTCCATCCTCAGTGAGAGCAGCGGAGGGTCCTGGTGTCTCCAGAGCCTCAGTGAGAGGTGCCCACAGAGCAGCGGAGGGTCCTGGTGTCTCCAGAGCCTCCATCCTCAGTGAGAGGTGCCCACAGAGCAGCGGAGGGTCCTGGTGTCTCCAGAGCCTCCATCCTCAGTGAGAGGTGCCCACAGAGCAGCGGAGGTCATGGTGTCTCCAGAGCCTCCATCATCAGTGAGGAGAAGGTATCACTGAGCAGGGAGAGTCCTGTGTCTCAGAGCCTCCATCTTGGTGAGAGGTGCCCCACAGAGAGAGGAGGGTCACTGGTGTCTCCAGAGCCTCTGTGAGAAGGGCCCTCAGAGGCAGCGGTGGGTCCTGGTGTCTCCAGAGCCCTCCATCCTCAGTGACGATGGGTGCCCCAAAGAGCGCGGAGTGGTACTTGGTGTCTCCAGGTGCCTCCATCCTTGGTGTGAGGCAGACCACAGAGCAGCGGAGGGTCCGAGGTGGTCTCCAGAGCCTCCATTCCTCAGTGAGATGAGCCCTCATGAGCAGCGGAGGGTTCGCTGGTGTCTCCAGAGCCTCGGTGAGAGGTGCCCACAGGATGCAGCGGAGGGTCTGGTGTCCGCAGAGCCTCCATCTCTGTGAGAGGTGCCCCACAAGCAGCGGAGGGTCCCTGGTGGTCTTACAGAGCCTTCATCCTCGTGAGAGGTTGCCCCCAGAGCAGCGGAGGGTCCTGGTGTCTCCTGAGCCCTCCATCCTCAGTGAGTGGTGCCCACAAGCTGCGGAGGGTCCTGGGTGTAGTTCCAGAGCCTCTCCTTGGTGTGTGGTGCACACAGTGCTGCGGACGGTTCCTGGCCGCTCCAGAGACCTCCATCCTCAGTGAGATGGTGCCCACATGAGCAGCGGAGGGTCTGTGTTCTCCAGATGCTCATCCTCAGTGAGTGGTGCAACAGAGCAAGCGGAGGGTATGGTGTCTCCAGAGCCTCAGTGAGAAGGTTGAACAAACTAGAGCTTAGCGGAGGGGTCCTGGTGGTCTCCAGAGCCTCCATCCTCAGTGAGAGGTGCCCACAGATGCAGCGGCTGGGTCTGGTGTCTCCAGAGCCTCATCCTTCGGTGGAGAGGTGCCCACAGAGCAGCGGAGGGACATGGGGTATCCAGAGCATCGGTGTAGAGGTGCCCACAGTGACAGACGGAGGGCTGTGTCTCCAGAGCTCCATCCTTGGTGTGGGGTGCCCACAGTGCAGCGGTGGGTCCTACGGTGTCTCCAGAGCTCCATCATTGTGAGGGGTGGACCACAGAGCAGCGGTGGGTTCCTGGTGTATCAGTGCCTCTCATCCTTGGTGATGGGTGCCTCACAGGCAGCGGAGGGTCCTGGTTGTCTCAGAGCTCCTTCCTCTGTGTGAAGGTGCCAAAAGAGCTGCGGTAGGGACCTGGTGTCTCCAGAGCCTCCATCCTCAGTGAGGATGGTGCCCAGCAGAGCAGCGGAGGGCCTGGTGTCTCCAGTGCCTCTATCCTCAGTGAGAGGTGCCCTCAGAGCTGCTGTAGGGTCCTGGTGTCTCCTGAGCCTCCATCCTCAGTGAGGAGGTGCCCTCAGTGCACGGAGGGACCCTGGTGTCTCCAGAGCCTCATCCTCAGTGAGATGCGCCCAAAGAGCAGCGGTGGGTCCTGGTGTTCTCCAGACCTCCATCCTCCTGTGGACGAGGTTGCCCACAGAGCTCGGAGGTGTCATGGTGTCTCCAGAGCCTCCATCCTCAGTGAGAGGTGCCCACAGAGCACGGAGGGTACCTGGTGTCTCCAGAGACTACCTTCCTCAGTGTGAGGTGCCCTCAGAGCTGCGGAGGGGTCCTGGTGTCTCCAGAGCCTCGGTGCGAGGTGCCAACAGAGCAGCGGAGGGTTCCGGGTGTCTCCAAGAGGCCTCCATCCTCTGGTGAGGGGTTGCCCTCAGAGCAGCGGAGGGTACTGGTGTATCCATGAGCCTACCATACTTGGTGAGGGGTGGCCACAGAAGCAGCGGAGGGGCTCCTGGTGTGTCTCCAAGCTCGGTGAGAGGTGCCACAGTGCAGCGGAGGGTCCTGGTTGTCTCCCAGTAGCCTCCTTTCCTCAGTGAGAGGTGCCCACAGTGCAGGGAGGGTCCTGGTGTATACTGGCAGGATGTGGTTTGGGGCACCTAATTTTTGGTTGTGCCATAATTGTCTCACCAGGAATAACCCTTTCCTGTCTGGGAACGCCTCTGATCACTGGCACGGGGCCCTAAATCCTTACTGAAGGAAGCGGCGGTCAGGCTTGTGCGCGCCTGCGCTGTTCAGTTTATTGGGCTTCGCCTCCCGTCTGACTGATTTCTTCCTCTAGGAAAGGAACAATGAGAATCTGCACCTGAGCGACGAAGACGATGAGCGACAGCAGCGATGCTCCTCCAGGTACGGACCGGGGGAGGGACGGGAGATTTCCTTATGCAGCACTACATTTTTCTAGTTGGATCCTTCTATTCTTTAAAATCAATCACAAAACTTGGGGGAGGATACAACAGGGGCGAGCCATATAGAGAGGATACAAGAGGTGGGAGCCATATAGAGAGAGGATACAAGAGGGGGGAGCCATATAGAGAGAGGATACAAGAGGGGGGCCATATAGAGAGAGAATACAAGAGGGGGGAGCCATATAGAGAGATTACAGGAGGGGGGAGCCATATAGAGGGAGGATACAAGAGGGGGAGCCATATAGTGGGTGGATACAGAGAGGGGGGAGCCATTAGTAGGGAGTGGATACAGAGAGGGAGAACAGCCTTTAGAGAGAGGATACAAGAGTGGGGAGCCATATAGAGAGAGGATAGGGGGGACAGCCCTATAGAGGGAGGATACAAGAGGGGACAGCCCTATAGAGAGAGGATACAAGAGGGGACAGCCCTATAGAGGGAGGATACAAGACGGGTGGGACAGGCCCTATTGAGGAGAGGATTACATGAGGGGGGACAGCCCTATAGGGGGAGGATACCATGAAGGAGGGGGGACAGCCCTATAGAGAGAGGATACAAGAGAGGGGGGTATGCCTTATAGAGAGTGGATACAAGAGGGTGGGAGCATATAGACGAGAGGATCAAATAGGGGGGGGACAGCCCTATAGAGTGGGATCAAGAGGGGGGAAAGCCTATAGGGGCAGGATACAAATAGGGGGGTAAGCCCTTTAGAGTAGCAGGATACAAGAGGGGTGTCAGCCCTTTAGGGGGTGGATACAAGTGGGGGGGACAGCCCTATAGAGAGAGGATACAAGAGGGGGGACAGCCCTATAGAGAGAGGATACAAGAGGGGGACAGCCATATAGAGGGAGGATACAAGAGGGGGGACAGCCCTATAGAGAGAGAATACAAGAAGGGGAGCCATATAGAGAGAGGATACAAGAGGGGGAGCCATATAGAGAGAGGATACAAGAGGGGTGAGCCATATAGAGGGAGGATACAAGAGGGGGGAGCCATATAGAGAGAGGATACAAGAGGGGGGAGCCATATAGAGAGAGGATACAAGAGGGGGGGAGCCATATAGAGAGAGGATACAAGAGGGGGGAGCCATATAGAGAGAGGATACAAGGGGGGACAGCCATATAGAGGGAGGATACAAGAGGGGGGAGCCATATAGAGAGAGGATACAAGAGGGGGGAGCCATATAGAGGGAGGATACAAGGGGGGACAGCCCTATATAGAGATGGATTATAGAGGGGGGACTGCCCCTATAGAGAGAGAGAGAGGATAAAAGGGGGGACAGAACCTATAGGGGGAGGATACAAGAGGGGGGACAGCCCTATAGGGGGAGGATACAAGAGGGGGGACAGCCCTATAGGGGGAGGATACAAGAGGGGGGAGCCATATAGAGGGAGAATACAAGAGGGGGGACAGCCCTATAGAGAGAGGATACAAGAGGGGAGACAGCCCTATAGAGAGAGAATACAAGAGGGGGGAGCCATATAGAGAGAGGATACAAGAGGGGGGAGCCATATAGAGGGAGGATACAAGAGGGGGGAGCCATATAGAGAGAGGATACAAGAGGGGGGAGCCATATAGAGAGAGGATACAAGAGGGGGGACAGCCCTATAGAGAGAGGATACAAGAGGGGGGACAGCCCTATAGAGAGAGGATACAAGAGGGGGGAGCCATATAGAGGGAGGATACAAGAGGGGGACAAGCCCTTCTATAGAGAGAGTAATACAAGAGGGGGGTAGCCCATATAGAGCAGAGGATACTAAGACGGGGGAGCCATATAGAGAGAGGATACAAGAGGGGGGAACTATATAGAGGGAGGATACAAGGGGGGAGCCATATAGAGAGAGGATACAAGAGGGGGGGCCATATAGAGAGAGAATACAAGAGGGGGGGAGCATATAGAGGGTGGTTACAAGAGGGGGGGGCCAGCCATTTACTATAGAAGAGGATACAAGAGATGGGGACAGCCATATTGTGAGAGGATACAAGAGGTGGGGACAGCCTAGAGAGGGAGGATACAAGGGGGGACAGCCCTAGAGAGAGGATACAAGAGGGGGGACAGCCCTATAGAGAGAGGATACAGAGGGGGGACAGCACTATAGAGAGGAGGATACTGAGGGGGGACAGCCCTTATAGAGAGAGGGTACACAAGAGGGGGACAGCCCTTAGAGTGGGGATACAAGAGTGGGTCAGCCCTATAGAGAGAGGATACAAGAGGGGGGACAGCCCTATAGAGAGAGGATACAAGAGGGGGGACAGCCTTTTAGAGAGAGAATACAAGAGGGGGGGGACAGCCTGTTAGAGAGAGAAAACAAGAGGGGGGGCAGCCCTATAGAGAGGATACAGAGGGGGGGACAGCCCTATAGAGAGAGGATACAAGAGGGGGGACAGCCCTATAGAGAGAGGATACAAGGGGGGGGGGGCAGCCCTATAGAGAGGGAACAAGAGGGGGGAGACATATAGAGAGAGGATTCAGACGGGGGACAGCCCTTAGAGAGGTTAATAAGGGGGGGGGGAGCCATTATAGAGAGTGGATAACGAGGGTGGGGTCAGCATATAGAGGGAGGATACAAGAGGGGGAGCACTATAGAGAGAGTATACAAGAGGGGGGACAGCCCTATAGAGGGAGGATACAAGGGGGGGCAGCAATGTA
Organism: Phyllomedusa bahiana; assembly: GCA_025379985.1. Lineage (NCBI taxonomy): Eukaryota > Metazoa > Chordata > Amphibia > Anura > Hylidae > Phyllomedusa > Phyllomedusa bahiana. The sequence goes on along the minus strand of JAODAL010057665.1, from coordinate 16,462 downwards.
GAGAGAGGATACAAGAGGTTTGAGCCATATAGAGAGGATACAAGAGGGGGGACAGCAATGTCGAGAGAGGATACAAGAGGGGGGACAGCCCTATAGAGAGAGGATACAAGAGGTTGGAGCCATATAGAGAGGATACAAGAGGGGGGACAGCCCTATAGAGAGAGGATACAAGAGGGGGGACAGCCCTATAGAGGGAGGATACAAGGGGGGGGACAGCAATGTAGAGAGAGGATACAAGAGGGGGGACAGCCCTATAGAGAGAGGATACAAGAGGGGGGACAGCCATATAGGGGGAGGATACAAGAGGGGAGACAGCCATATAGGGGGAGGATACAAGAGGGGGGAGCCATATAGAGAGAGGATACAAGAGGGGGGAGCCATATAGAGAGAGGATACAAGAGGGGGGAGACCTATATGGGGAGGATACAACAGGGGGGAACAATATAGAGAGAGAATACAAGAGGGGGGAGCCATATAGAGAGAGGATACAAGAGGGGGGGACAGCCCTATAGAGAGAGGATACAAGAGGGGGGAGCCATATCGGGGGAGGATACAGAGGGGGACAGCCCCTATTGAGAGGATTCAAGAGGGGGACAAGCCCTATTAGAGACGAGGAATAAAAGATGGGGGGACAGCCCTATAGAGAGGATACACTAGGGGGGACAGCCCTATAGAGAGAGAATACAAGAGGGGGGACAGCCCTATAGAGAGAGAATACAAGAGGGGACAGCCCTATAGAGAGAGAATACAAGAGGGGACAGCCCTATAGAGAGAGAATACAAGAGGGGACAGCCCTATAGAGAGGATACAAGAGGGGGAACAGCCCTATAGAGAGAGGATACAAGAGGGGGGAGCCATATACAGAGAGGATACAAGAGGGGGGACCGCCATATATAGAGAGGATACAAGAGGGGGGACAGCCATGTATAGAGAGGATACAAGAGGGGGGACAGCCCTATAGAGAGAGAATACAAGAGGGGTGAGCCATATACAGAGAGGATACAAGAGGGGGGACCCATATAGAGAGAGGATACAAGAGGGGGAACAGCCCTATAGAGAGAGAGTACAAGAGGGGGGAGCCATATTGAGAGGATATAGGAGGGGGGACAGCCCTATAGAGAGGATAAAAGGGGGGGGGGACAGCCGTATAGAGGGAGGATTTACAAGTGGGGGGCAGCCTTTATGAGAGAGGAGATACACGAGGGGGGAGCCATATAGTCGAGAGTTATAAATGAGGGGGGGAGCCATATAGAGGGAGGATACAAGACGGGGGCAGCCTTAGTGAGGATTAAAAGGGGGGGGGAGCCATTTATAGAGAGAGGGGATACAAGAGGGGGGACAAGCCTATAGAGGGTGGATAACAAGAGGGGGAGCCCCTAGTAGAGAAGAGTATACAAGAGGGGGGACAGCCTATAGAGGGTGGGTACAAGGGGGTCAGAATGTATAGTGAGAGGATTTAACAAGAGGTTTGAGCCATATAGAGTGGATACAAGAGGGGGGACAGCAATGTAGAGAGAGGATACAAGAGGGGGGACAGCCCTATAGAGAGAGGATACAAGAGGTTGGAGCCATATAGAGAGGATACAAGAGGGGGGGACAGCAATGTAGAGAGAGGATACAAGAGGGGGGACAGCCCTATAGAGAGAGAATACAAGAGGGGGGACAGCCATATAGGGGGAGGATACAAGAGGGGGGACAGCCATATAGGGGGAGGATACAAGAGGGTGGAGCCTAATAGAGGAGGGTTACAACGAGGGGGGAGCCATATTGAGAGAGGATACAAGAGGGGGGAGCCATATAGAGAGAGGATACAAGAGGGGGGAGCCATATAGAGAGAGGATACAAGAGGGGGAGCCATATGGAGAGAGGATACAAGAGGGGGGAGCCATATAGAGGGAGGATACAAGAGGGGGGACAGCCCTATAGAGGATTAAAGAGGGGGGACAGCCCTATAGAGAGAGAATACAAGAGGGGGGACAGCCCTATAGAGAGGATACAAGAGGGGGGACAGCCCTATAGAGAGAGGATACAAGAGGGGGGTCAGCCCTTCATAGAGAGGAGATTACAAGGGGGACAGCCTATGAGAGGTATACCAAGAGGGGACAGCCCTATAGAGAGAGAATACAAGAGGGGACAGCCCTATAGAGAGGATACAAGAGGGGGAACAGCCCTATAGAGAGAGGATACAAGAGGGGGGAGCCATATAGAGAGGATACAAGAGGGGGGAGCCATAAAGAGAGAGGATACAAGAGGGGGGACAGCCCTATATAGAGAGGATACAAGAGGGGGGACAGCCCTATAGAGAGAGGATACAAGAGGGGGGAGCCATATACAGAGAGGATACAAGAGGGGGAACAGCCCTATAGAGAGAGAGTACAAGAGGGGGGAGCCATATTGAGAGGATATAGGAGGGGGGACAGCCCTATAGAGAGAGGATACAAGAGGGGGGACAGCCGTATAGAGGGAGGATGCAAGAGGGGACAGCCGTATAGAGGGAGGATACAAGAGGGGGGAGCCATATAGAGGGAGGATACAAGAGGGGGGAGCCATATAGAGGGAGGATACAAGAGGGGGACAGCCCTATAGAGAGGATACAAGAGGGGGGACAGCCCTATAGGGGGAGGATACAAGAGGGGACAGCCCTATAGAGAGAGGATACAAGAGGGGACAGCCCTATAGAGAGAGGATACAAAAGGGGGGACAGCCCTATAGAGAGAGGATACAAGAGGGGGGACAGCCCTATAGTGAGAGGATACAAGAGGGGGGGCAGCCCTATAGAGGAGAGGGAGACAAGAGGGGGGGTAGCCTTTATAGAGAGAGGATACTAGAGGGGGGACATCCTATAGTGAGAGGATAAAGAGGGGGGGGACAGGCCTATAGAGAGAGGATTTTTTTTTTTTTTGTATTTAACCCCAAGAGGGGGGACAGCCCTATAGAGAGAGGATACAAGAGGGGGGACAGCCCTATAGAGGGAGGATACAAGAGGGGGGACAGCCCTATAGAGAGAGGATACAAGAGGGGGGACAGCCCTATAGAGAGAGGATACAAGAGGGGGGACAGCCCTATAGAGAGAGGATACAAGAGGGGGGACAGCCCTATAGAGAGAGGATACAAGAGGGGGGACAGCCATATAGAGAGAGGATACAAGAGGGGGACAGCCCTATAGAGAGAGGATACAAGAGGGGGGACAGCCCTATAGAGAGAGGATACAAGAGGGGGGACAGCCCTATAGAGAGAGGATAATGAGGGGGGACAGCCCCTATAGAGGGAGGATCCAAGAGGGTGGTTCTGCCTATAGAGGGAGGATACAAGAGGGGGGACAGCCCTATAGAGGGAGGATACAAGAGGGGGGAGCCATATAGAGGGAGGATACAAGAGGGGGCACCCCAATATGGGGAGGATACAAGAGGGGGGACAAGCTATTGAGGGAGGATAACAAGAGGGGGGAGCCATATAGAGAGAGGATTACAAAGAGGGGGAGCCTATAGAGGGAAGATTAGAAGAGGGGGGACAGCCCTATAGGGGGGAGGATACAAGAGGGGACAGCCCTATAGGGGGGAGGATACAAGAGGGGACAGCCCTATAGAGAGGATACAAGAGGGGGACAGCCATATAGAGAGAGAATACAAGAGGGGGGAGCCATATAGAGGGAGGATACAAGAGGGGGAGCCATATAGAGGGAGGAGGATACAAGAGGGGGGAGCCATATAGAGGGAGGATACAAGGGGGGACAGCCCTATAGAGAGAGGATACAAGAGGGGGGAGCCATATAGAGGGAGGATACAAGAGGGGGGACAGCCCTATAGAGAGAGGATACAAGAGGGGGGACAGCCCTATAGAGGGAGGAGCCATATAGAGAGAGGATACAAGAGGGGGAGCCATATAGAGGGAGGATATAAGAGGGGACAGCCCTATAGGGGGAGGATACAAGAGGGGGGAGCCATATAGAGAGAGGATACAAGAGGGGACAGCCATATAGGGGGAGGATACAAGAGGGGGGAGGCCATTATAGAGAATGGCTTAAAAGAGGGGGGAAGCCAATTAGAGAGGAGGATCCAAGAGGGGGGATGCCAATTTAGTGGAGGAATACAAGAGGGGGAGCCATATAGAGGGAGGATACAAGAGGGGGGTAGCATATAGACGGGAGGATCAAGAGGGGGGAGCCAGTATCGAGGGTGGATCCATGAGGGGGGAGCCTATAGAGGGGTGGATCCAGAGGGCGGAGCCATTAATATAGAGAGGGATAAAGAGGGGGGCTGCCATATGAGAGATGGATACAAGAGCGGGGGAGCCATTAGAGAGGATACCATGTGGGGGGAGAAATATAGTGGGACGGTATACAAGGGGGGGACAGCCATATATAGAGAGGATACAAGAGGAGGGACAGCCCTATAGGGGGAGGATACAAGAGGGGGGACAGCCCTATACAGAGGATACAAGAGGGGGGACAGCCCTATAGAGAGGATACAAGAGAGGGGACAGCCCTATAGAGAGAGGATACAAGAGGGGGGGTCAGCGCCTTTTTAGAGAGAGGTTACATGAGGGGGGACAGCCTTTTAGAGAGAGGATACAAGAGGGGGGACAGCCCTATAGGGGGAGGATACAAGAGGGGGGGACACCCCTATAGAGAGAGGATACAAGGGGCGACAGCCATATAGAGGGAGGATACAAGGGGGGACAGCCATATAGAGGGAGGATACAAGAGGGGGGACAGCCATATAGAGGGAGGATACAAGAGGGGGGAGCCATATAGAGGGAGGATACAAGAGGGGGGACAGCCCTATAGAGAGAGGATACAAGAGGGGGGAGCCATATAGAGAGAGGATACAAGAGGGGGGAGCCATATAGAGGGAGGATACAAGAGGGGGAAAGACATATATGGGGGAGGATACACAGAAGGGGGGACAGGCCCTATAGGAGGATACAAGAGGGGGGACAGCCATATAGGGGGAGGATACAAGAGGGGGGAGCCATATACAGAGAGGATACAAGAGGGGGAACAGCCCCTATAGTGAGAGGTACAAGAGGGGGGACAGCCCTTTAGAGGGAGGATACAAGAGGGGGGGACAGCCCTATAGAGAGAGGATACAAGAGGGGGGACAGCCCTATAGAGAGAGTATACAAGAGGGGGGACAGCCATATCGAGAGAGGATACAAGAGGGGGGAGCCATATACAGAGAGGATACAAGAGGGGGAACAGCCCTATAGAGAGAGAGTACAAGAGGGGGGACAGCCCTATAGGGGGAGGATACAAGAGGGGGGACAGCCCTATAGAGGGAGGATACAAGAGGGGACAGCCCTATAGGGGGGAGGATACAAGAGGGGGGAGCCATATAGAGAGGATACAAGAGGGGGACAGCCCTATAGAGAGAGGATACAAGAGGGGGGACAGCCCTATAGAGAGAGGATACAAGAGGGGACAGCCCTATAGAGAGGATACAAGAGGGGGGACAGCCCTATAGAGGGAGGATACAAGAGGGGGGACAACCCTATAGAGAGAGGATACAAGAGGGGGTCAAGCACTTAGAGAGAGGAATTACAAGAGGGGGGTCAGGCCCTATAGAGAGAGTTACAAGAGGAGGGGACCAGCCCTATAGAGAGAGGATAACAGAGGGGGGAAAGCCTATAGTGAAGGATACAAAGGGGGGACTAGCCCCTATAGAGGAGGATTCAAGAGGGGGCGGAAGCCTATAGAGAGAGGATACAAGAGGGGGGAGCCATATAGAGAGAGGATACAAGAGGGGGGAGCCATATAGAGAGAGGATACAAGAGGGGGGACAGCCCTATAGAGAGAGGGATACAAGAGGGGGGACAGCCCTATAGGGGGAGGATACAAGAGGGGGGAGCCATATAGAGAGAGGATACAAGAGGGGGGGGAGCCCTATAGAGTGAGGATAAAAGAGGGGGGACAGCTATAGAGAGAGGATACAAGAGGGGGGACAGCCTTTTAGAGAGAGAATACAAGAGGGGGAGCCATATAGAGGGAGGATACAAGAGGGGGGAACTATATAGAGGGAGGATACAAGGGGGGACAGCCCTATATAGAGAGAGGATACAAGAGGGGGACGCCTTAGAGACGAGGATACAAAGAGGGGGGAACAGCCTATAGAGAGAGGATTAAAAGAGGGGGGACAGCCCTATTGAAGAGGACTACTTGAGGGGGGACAGCCTATAGTGGAGGATCAAGAGGGGGACAGCCCTATAGAGAGAGGATACAAGAGGGGGGACAGCCCTATAGAGAGAGGATACAAGAGGGGGGACAGCCCTATAGAGAGAGGATACAAGAGGGGGGAGCCATATAGAGAGAGGATACAAGAGGGGGGAGCCATATAGAGAGAGGATACAAGAGGGGGGAGCCATATAGAGAGAGGATACAAGAGGGGGGAGCCATATAGAGGGAGGATACAAGAGGGGGGACAGCCCTATAGGGGGAGGATACAAGAGGGGGGACAGCAATATTAGAGGTGAGGATACAAGAGGGGGGTCCCAGATAGATAGAGGATCCATGAGGGGGACCCATATAGATGAGTGGATCAAGAGGGGGATGCCATATAGAGAGAGGATACAAGAGGGGGGAGCCATATAGGGGGAGGATACAAGAGGGGGGAGCCATATAGCGTGAGGGATTTCAAGAGGGGGGACTGCCCTTTTTAGTGAGAGGAATATCAAGAGGGGGGAGCTTATTGAGAGAGAATGCAATGAGGGGGGAGCCCTATAGGGGGAGGATACAAAGGAGCAGGTGGCAGGATTAGGGTGGAGAGCTGCTGGGTCTTCATGAGCACAGCGCCCCCGGTGGTCAGATCCTGCAGTTCTTTGTCCAGTGACTTCCATTCTTCCCTCTGGTGCTCCCCGCCCTCACACTGGGTCCAGACTCCCCAATCTCGAAATTCAAACCACAAGACTGAAGTTATGTGCGGTGTCCCCTTGAAATATGCGCCATTGTTTTTGCACCATGTGATTCCGGCCTCGGGAGCTAAAGCTTTTTGGGTAGCGATGGATTTCTGGGACATGAGCCGGGGCGCAGGGTTTGGGGTTGCTGTCACTGGTGGCCGGGCGCAGGGTTTGTGGGGGTGTTTGCTGTCAAAGGGCCGGGGCGCGCAGGGTTGTGGGGTGGTGCTGTTGGTCACAGTGGCCGGGGCGCAGGGTTTGGGGTGTTGCTGTCACAGGGGCCGGGGGGCAGGGGTTGGGGGGGGTGCGTACTTTGGCCGGGGGCGGGGTTTTGGGGGTGGTGCTTTTACAGGGCGGGGGGCAGGGTTTGGGGGGGGTTGCGTACAGGGGGGGGAGGGTTTGGGGTGGTGCGTACAGTGGCCGGGGCGCGGGTTTGGGGGGTGGTGCGTCACGTGGCGGGGGGGGTTTTGGGGGGTTTTGTTACGTGGGGGGGCGGGGGTTTTGGGGTGGTGTGTCCAGGGGCGGGGGCAGGGTTTGGGGTGGTGCTGTAACTGGGGCCGGGGCGCAGGGTGTGGGGTGGTGCTGTACAGGGCCGGGGCGCGGGGTTTGGGGGGTGGTGCTAAAAAGGGGGCCGGGGGCAGGGTTTGGGGTGGGCTGGAACGGGGGCCCGGGGGCGGGTTTTGGGTGGTGCGTAAAGGGGGCCCGGGGCGCAGGGTTTGGGGGGTGTTTTGTGAAGGGCCCGGGGGCAGGGTTTGGGGGGGTGCTGTACGGGGCCGGGGGCGGGGGGGTGGTGCTTGTAAAGGGGCCGGGGCGCAGGGTTTGGGGTGGTGCTGTGACAGGGGCCGGGGCGCAGGGTTTGGGGTGGTGCTGTCACAGGGGCCGGGGCGCAGGGTTTGGGGTGGTGCTGTGACAGGGGCCGGGGCGCAGGGTTTGGGGGGGTGCTGTCACAGGGGACGGGGCGCCGGGTTTGGGGTGGTGCGGTCACAGTGGCCGGGGCGCTGTGTTTTGGGTGGTGCTGTCACTGTGGCCGGGGCGCAGGTTTTGGGGTGGTGCCGTACAGTGGCCGGGGCGCCGGGTTTGGGTTGTTGCTGTCACTGTGGCCGGGGCGCAGGGTTTGGGGTGGTGCTGTCACAGGGGCCGGGGCGCAGGGTTTGGGGTGGTGCTGTCACAGTGGCCGGGGCGCAGGGTTTGGGGTGGTGCTGTGACAGGGGCCGGGGCGCAGGGTTTGGGGTGGTGCTGTCACAGTGGCCGGGGCGCAGGGTTTGGGGTGGTGCTGTCACAGTGGCCGGGGCGCAGGGTTTGGGGTGGTGCTGTCACAGTGGCCGGGGCGCAGGGTTTGGGGTGGTGCTGTCACAGTGGCCGGGGCGCAGGGTTTGGGGTGGTGCTGTCACAGTGGGAGGCGCAGGGTTTGGGGTGGGGGGCGTACAGGTGGCCGGGGCGCAGGTTTGGGGTGGTGCTGTCACAGTGGCCGGGGCGCAGGGTTTGGGGTGGTGCTGTCACAGTGGCCGGGGCGCAGGGTTTGGGGTGGTGCTGTCACAGTGGCCGGGGCGCAGGGTTTGGGGTGGTGCTGTCACAGTGGCCGGGGCGCAGGGTTTGGGGTGGTGCTGTGACAGTGGCCGGGGCGCAGGGTTTGGGGTGGTGCTGTCACAGTGGCCGGGGCGCAGGGTTTGGGGTGGTGCTGTCACAGTGGCCGGGGCGCAGGGTTTGGGGTGGTGCTGTCACAGTGGCCGGGGCGCAGGGTTTGGGGTGTTGCTGTCACAGTGGCCGGGGCGCAGGGTTTGGGGTGGTGCTGTCACAGTGGCCGGGGCGCAGGGTTTGGGGTGGTGCTGTCACAGGGGCCGGGGCGCAGGGTTTGGGGTGGTGCTGTAATGGCCGGGGCGCAGGGTTGGTTGGTCTGTACAGGGCCGGGGGAGGGTTTGGGTGGTGCTTGTAACATTGGCCGGGGCGGGGGTTTTGGGGTGGTACGTACAGGGGGGGGGGTTTGGGGGTGGGTGGTGCTGTGCAGGGGGCCGGGGCGCAGGGTTTGGGGTGGTGTTCCCTAAGCCCCCTCTTCATTCTTTGCGAGGGAAGAATTGGGCCCCGGTCCCACTTTTGTGGTAAAGGGGGACCAAGGATTGTCGCTCGGGCTGTTCTCGGACAGGTGGGTGGTGAGGACATGATTTGGGGGTGGGGGGGCTCATCAGTCGCTGTCGTGCTAAGTACTGGTGTCTGTATTTAGGGTTCTGAATCGCGTGTTTCAGCGTCATCTGGAGGAAAACAGAGATCGATTAGACCAAGTAAGAACAGTATTCTTTTCTTAAATGCTCTGTGCTGCTTGGCTCCCTGTTCACATCTGTAGTATTTGGAGGCTGCGTTGCAGATTCCTTCTTATGTTACAGGAGGAATTGTGCAGACCTGCATTGGACAGACCCCGATTTTTTTAAAATTAGTCTGCTCCAAATCCTGTGCTGTTTTTTCCCCACTGTGTAATGGTGCCCTTCCAAAGTCTGTAAACTCCTCTGCTGAAATGCTCTGTGCTGCTGTTTATCCCACTTCCTCCACTTTTTGTTTCGCTACCCCATGCCATATCAATGACCCCCCACCCCTCTCACCCCATACAGGATAAAATGCGCCACCTGCTGGACATTCTCAGGGCAGACTTGGACTACAAGGAAGAAAGCAGCCTGAAGTCATTTGTCACTTCTCCTTGGGACAAGGATATTAATGGCCGGTGCCAGGAGGCGGCCTCCGCTTACCTGGAAGGTCTGCGCATGGGCCAGGATCAGCCTGAGGACACCCTGGAATACATGGACGGAGCAGAGGCCAAAGACCCGCTCCGAGATGGTGCCCTGATAGTGACGGCCATCGGCCCCCAGGATGATGCCCAGACCAAGCAGGAGGATGGAGGGGACCTCTTGCCCCGACGATCACATGACCGGGTCTTGGGGTTCCCTGAAGTGGTGGATCTCCAGGTGTTAGAGAAGACCCCGGAGTACAAACTCCTATTGGACATCTCCATTGAGGATCAGACCCCGGACCCCGGCAGCTCTTCTGCAGACTCCCCCAATGCCAGACGCAGTTCTTTGAGTGCCGCGGAGTCTCTGGACGACCTGCCGCAGAGCTTCTCCGACCTCGTCCACATCTCCACGGCCGGCGACATCTTGGATCCAGAGGAAGAAGAGGCGGAGACTAAAGATCACAATGACTTCTAGAGAAATAAATGATACCGGAGCGAGCCGCCTCTAGATATTTATTCCCGTACAGGTAACAACTGAGGGCTTACGTCTGGTGGCGTCACCATCATCCAGGTGGGTTTGTTACACTGTGTCAGGTAAAGGGGTGTTTCCCATCTCACTGGATGATGATATAATCATAGCCTGATGGTGGCCTTCACCTCTGAGCCCCGCACCTATCTCAAGAATTGGCCCCTGAAAGTGTCAGCTCCGTATGGAGATCCTGGGAACGTGTCGGATATGCATTGTGCGCAAAGACTTTTAGGGGCCTGAGATAGGTACCTACACCCATCGGACTGTGATTGCAGATTCTATTGATTACACCATCAAAGTGTATGGTGGGAGCTCCCGTTAAGGTGACTGCCCACACTAATGCATTGTGACAAATCCTCAGCTGTGTTAGCAGGGTTAGGTCACAACCGTTTTCTCAGTTCTCTGCTTCCTATAAATGCAAAACCTCTTAGATTTTTTCAGAAATTAAAGGCAATGGAAACCTTTTATATGCATTTTTATAAATTATTACATTGTAATTTATGGTGTAAAAACATTCCACATATTTTTTATTCACGCCATTTCCTTCCTGAGCTATTATCCATGCTTTACACTGCAGCTCTGCTCTAATGGGGCCCGACCCATGACTCCAGCCCAGCTGCACTGTCCTCATCACAGACATGGGCCCCTGCTTTACACTGCAGCTCTGCTCTAATGGGGCCCTACCCCTGACTCCCCCACTCACTGCCCCATCACACCAAATTAAAAGGGAGGGGATATCAGGGATAGGAGGAATGTTAATAACTTTTTTGCAAAGTGATTTGTTTTTGCAAGATTTTTTAACCAATAAGAAAATCCTTGTATGAACGCCCTTTATTCCAGTCATGGCTGCAGCTTTTTGTTATGCACAGAACAATGACTCCAGGACTCTGGTAACTGCTCCAAATATTTAATTTCCATGGCAAAAATATACTATATTCATTTTTGCATAAAATATCACATATATTACATATTTGGTTAAACAGGAATTATCACACAGTTTGTACAGTGATCCACGCTGATTGTACATTATCATACACAAACCCCCAAAAAGTGAGGAGCCGCCGGGGGTCAGCGCTGCCCACCCTGTGCTGAAGTATTATATGAGGCTCCCAGAAGAATGGGTTGGGGGTTGCCGAGGGGGGAGTCCCCCCCCACATTACTTGATCATGTCACAAAAGGAAAAATTTTCCTTCTCCGAGTGGATGTTGCTCAGTGTTCAGCATGGTCGCTGCGTACAGGAAACGGACCAACATGTCTACCTTCTGTCTCTTGTGCTTTGTAGAACTACAGCTCCTGGCAGCTTCTTACATTTGTTTCTGAATTTGGCCTGAAAACCATGAGGGACCCTCGTATGATAGCAGACGCTGTCGGGACCCCCACCCACACTAGTCAGCAGGGTCATTACTGAGGAAACCAAGCTGCCATTTCTTATTATTAGTGTTCTGAGTGCACAAGGGTGAAGTCTCTGAAAGAGATGAGGATTGCACTAGAAGATTACTCCTTCTGGGCTTATGAACACCTGAGGGAGACTTCAGGCTGCTCCTATATGTTCCATACGGTCAAAGTGGTTGGTGCGGGTGACACCTCTGGATCCACTGTGTGTGATGCCGCTTGGGGTGGATTAGCACGGGGCTGACTTGTTCCATTCCTGTGAAGGGGGATGTGGGACCAAGCACCTCGGTCAGATGAACAGGCCCCCGGCCCTGTGGGTATTCAGTTCCGGGGCCACCCCGTGGAAACCAGGTTTGTATCCGCACATAAAAGGGGATATGAAGGGGGTTATCCTTAAAAGAATTCTCCTATTCACGCAGTCAATAAAAAAAAAAAAAAAAAAAAAAAAAAAAAAAAAAAAAAGAAACCCAAAAAAACTGGGGGGAGGGGGGAAGTTGGGCCGGTACCCGATTCTACTCAAGGGTGGCTCACCCCTGTGGCCTTTTAGGGGGGGTGAGGCTGCTGTCGCCCCGCCCTGTCCCCAAACACCTGTCCCCCCTACCCTTTTATCCTCCCCCTCCTATCATTGATTATAGAGCCGCTTCACTTGTCACTTATCCCTAATGTTTAGAAGTTTTGCTAATTTATTATACAAAACATTGGGTTAACCGTCACAGCCAGAGCTGCATTCACACTTCTGTTCACCCCTTACCAGGGAGCAGTACATTGGCTTTCAGGCCCTCTTGCTGTTGACTGCAGTGTGTTTCCAGGGGCAATATAGTGAATGCTGCTTTAGCTGTGACTAGAGGAGAAAGCACAATGTAGCTTGAGTAACTGACATTTTCTGCATTTTTAAAGTTTAAACGTAAATTTCACCCGTTCAAAACTGTTTTCCCCCACAAATCCCTCCCTGGAACATTTTTAAAAGAAATTTAGATAACATTGCAAGTTGCATTTTCCACATTTCTATCTTCTCAAATCACCTCCACAAAAACCCACCTCGCGGCCCCGGCCCCCTCTGTGAACGCGGGGAAATTCCCCAAAAAACCCCCTCCATTTCCCTGGCCCCCCGTGAGACACAGGGAACCCCCACAAAAAACCGACCTCCCCCTGGCCCCCCCCCCGTCTGTGAGACACAGGGACCTCCACAAAACCGACCTCCGTGGCCCCCCGGCCCCCCGTAAAAAACCGGGGGAAACCCCCCAAAAACCGACCTCCGGTTTCCCCGGCCGTCTGTGAGACACAGGGACTCCCAAAAACCCACCACCCCTGGCCCCCGGCCCTCGTAAAAGCGGGAACTTTTCCCAAAAAAAGACCTCCAGTTCCCCGGCCCTCGGGAAAACCGGGACCTCCCCAAAAACCGAAAAACCCCCGTGTTCCCTGGCCGTCGTGAACCGGGACCCCCCAAAACCCCCCTCCCCGGGCCCCCGGCCACTGTAAAAAGCGGGAAACCCCCCAAAACCCACCTCCTGTTCCCTGGCCCGTTGGGAGGGAAAACGCGGGGGGGGAAATCCTTAAAACCAACCTCCGTGTTCCCTGGCCCGTCTGTGAGACGCGGGAACCTCCTTAAAACCGACCTCCGTGTTCCCTGGCCCGTCTGTGAGACGCGGGACCCTCCCCAAAACCCACCTCCGCGGCCTGTCTGGGGGACGCGGGCACCTCCTTAAAACCGACCTCCCTGTTCCCTGGCCCGTGTGCGAGACACAGGGACCTCCCCAAAACCGACCTCCGCGGCCCCCGGCCCGTCTGTGAGACGCGGGAACCTCCTTAAAACCGACCTCCGTGTTCTCTGGCCCGTCTGTGAGATTCGAGAACTTCCCCAAAAGCGACCTCCATGTTCCCTGGCTCGTCTGTGAGACACAGGGACCTCCACAAAACCGACCTCCGTGGCCCCCGGCCCGTCTGTGAGACACGGGAACCTCCCCAAAACCGACCTCAGCGGCCCCCGGCCCGTCTGTAAGACGCGGAAACCTCCCCCAAAAAATAGACATGTTTTTATCACAATATAAAAGAACGGTTTTCAATTCTCCAGAAAAAGTTGCCTAAAAATGTACAAATCGCTTCACGCTCGTCTGACTGTACGAAAGCAAGGCTCACGCGTTTCCTTGTACTATAAAATCCAGGCGCGGGGCCTTCCCTCCGTGCACCAAAGCCCAGCACGTCCTGAGAGCACAGGCTAAAAGCAACAAGTAAAACCCCCCCCAGGCAATAAAAGTGTCGGCAAAGATCACACAAACCCTGAAGGGGAGGAGTGGTACCTGGCTGCCACGTTCCTGGGATCCCCCCCCCCCCCCCCACCTCCCCGGGCTCACCAAGTCCCGTCCCCCCCATAGGCACTGGATCCCCCCCCCACCTCCCCGGACTCATCCACGTCCACCGTCCCCCACTATAGGCACCTGGGATCCCCCCCGGACTCATCAGACGTCCCGTCCCCCCATAGGCAATCTCTATACTTCCACAGCCACAATGTGTCCAGGGGCCGGAGGCCGGATTGTGGGCAAGGAGGGGAGTTCAGATAAATAAAGTCATGCAAACAAAAAAAGTGCTTAAAACTTCCCAAACGTCAGATTTGATTTCAACCAGTAAAATCAGAGCTGTGGAGTAATACTGCTGCATGTGACACCAGCCACGTAACTACGGCGCCCCCAAGAGTCGGAAGCTCTTCCTCTCTCTTCCTTGGTTCTAGCTTCGGGACTGGCTGGTGCGTTTCGGGCCTGATGGGGACAGTTGCTGCCATCCAGGGATCCCTCAGCGTTCCTTAAACCTTCAGTGGTTCACGGTGGTCATGCGAGGCCATGTCCGGCCGGTAGTAAATCGCCCAGCAACTTATCTACCTTAACAGGCCTGTGGCCAAGTCTCCAGGCGCTTCCCGATCCCTGGTGGGAGGGGGGTTAGATAAGGCGAGAGTTCTTCAGAAACTGTATCAAGACTTTGTATACAAACGTGTACTGCGCGATGGTCTGCACCATCATCATTCGCTGGTGCCTCAGCATGTCCAGAACCAGAGGGATGTCCAGCATCTAGAGCGAGAGAAGACAAGGAGCCGTCAGCAGAACAGATCACCAACAACACAGCAAAACATGACATTTGCAGATTTTCCCATAGTGCACTGCATCTAGCTCGCCTTAGGTTAAGTAGCTGCGACCCTGTATAAGGTGGTGCTACTCGTGGTCAGTCCATTGTCCTGCTGGGTGACCATGACTGTACATGGCCCGCTCTAGACACAGTGGACCTGGTTTATGTTGGAAAATCCACCAATCTGTTCTAACCACACATATCACTCCTAATGACTTTATGGAAGAATATTTGTCAAGTTGGAGGTTTCCTATAACACAAGAAAGGGAGGATCACCCCACGTTGGAGTCATTACTCCCAAGTGCAATGAGAATCCTAATGTTAGGAGGGAGGTACGAGGCCATCCCCTGCTGACTTTGGACTGATAACATGCACAGAAGGTGACACAAGTGGATTCAAGGCGACTAAAGGCAATGTCCTCACCTGTGAGCCGTTTGCTTGTAATCAGTGCGTGTGCATAAAAGCTGAGTGAGTTTCTGGGATCCAGACTCTTGCATCTTTCATGCAGCCACTGACTGTTCCGCATTGTGAGTCAGGGGATAAGCAAAAGAATTGTCACCGGATCTACGGGAAAAGGTGGCTGAACTGTATAAAACAGGAACGGGATCCAAAAAGATCTCCAGGGAATTGATAATGTCAGTCAGCAGCGTTCAGACTGGGATTAACAACTGGAAAATCAGGGGCTCGGTAAGATTACAGTAGAACAAGGTTCTGGAGGGGCCACCTCAGTATCATTGAGCCGCTCTGGGGAGACCTCAAGCAAAGCGCAGTTCATGCAAGAGCCCAGGAATTTACAGGAACTGGAGGCCAAGAAGAAAGGGCAGAGCCTCATCCACGACTGCCACAAGACTGCAAGGTGTCACCGATGTTAGAGGGAGCAACACACAGGATTGAGAACTGGGGGATGGGAACTTCTAATCAGGGACATTTGGATGTTTTTGGTTGTCATTATGATATAGAAAGTGAAAACCCAGTAGTCTGACAATAAATGGCTTCACCCGACCACGAATCATGAGCGGGAAAGAAGTGTTATCATTAATATTCTCTGAAAAAAGGCCAAGAAAGCAAAAATTCTGCCGGGGTCTGGAAACTTGTGAGCACAATGATATATATATCTATACTATAGCGGCGGCACCATTACAGCGCAGGGACGGGTCTGATGGTTACATAACACTGCTGCAGATACAGCGGCACAGACGATAGCAGCAGCTGCCTCTCTGCCAAGTACAACTACAGTGACTAAAGTAAAGGTCTAAAAAGGTCATTAAGTGTTTTTTTAGAATAAAAATAAAATTGTGCTGGAGTTGGGTAACAAAAAAAACCGTATGTACTCAATGTGAGGAAGAATTCACTTCACTGCATCCCCCACTGACAGTCTCCCCCAACCTTATCTAATCAGTCAGATCACAGCTTCCCCCACCACAGGACAAGCTCAATTTACATGTTAATCAGCACAGCTCTCTTCCCCAATGCCTCTGTAGGAAGTCGCCACAGCATGGGGGCAACCCATGAAAGGATCCTCATGTAACCTAATTAGCACTGAACAAATGCTGGTCCAAGCCCCCAAGCTTCAAAGATTTGCTCAATTCAGCCCAGTCGGGTCGTTTCCCATATTTCATATAGAATTTATAGGCGACCAGCTCATAACTGGTCGATGGCTAGTTCATATCTCAAAAAATGGAACTCTCCCGCACGCACATTCCCAAATTTCCAGGTTCCCAGACGCATGGGGAACTGAGATTATCCAGAACCGGGCCTACAGGGTTTATAAATAGGGGTGTCTCATATCCCGGCGTCAGGAAAGTCCCCAGCTGGTTCTGTGG